>JASANN010000145.1:112764-135076 GCA_031762395.1 Calameuta pygmaea | reverse complement strand
GCCCCCCCCCCCCCCCCCCCCCCCGCATTGGCACGTCTACGCGACTGTCAGCGCGCACGAAAGGTGCCAGTTACCATTATTATGTCGACTTCACACGATCAGGGTCGGCTTTGCGATACCTACGATAGGTCTCTATCTGTCTGATACGAAAATTGGGTCGATCCGATTAGAAACCTGGCCCGACTATCAGCCTGGGAATATGTGTACCTTTTTATCAATTTTAAAAAATTTTTTTATTTAATACAATTTTTCGAAATTCAATAACCTGGATTCGTCAGGGCTGCTGACGCTACCACGCGCGCACGTCTCTATCGAGTGTCTACTCGTTTCTACGGCCTGCCGACCTTACCTCCTGGTGCTACGGGTCAAGCGGGAGTCTGAGGGTAGTGGTTGCAGAGTGGGGTCAGTTCGCGACCCGACCACCTGTGGAACCACTGGTACCACCCGGTAGCTCCTTCCGCGTGCACGCATTGCGACGCCGTAACTGCTGGTGGCTCGATGACGTCACGCGCTCGCTCCGCGTTACAAGAGGGCGGAGGTCGCCTTGATGTGGTCCGAGGGTGCGGATGATTGGTGCTGGTTGATTAAATATTACTAGGAGGGAAGATTGGGGGCTGCCGGGGTCCTGTGAAGTTTCTAGAAGGACTTGACAGGTTCTCGTTTTCATGAGTATTTATCGGCGACGAGTATCTCGGGCTCTTTCGACGCTACTATGGCGATCAGTCGGTGCAGGGTTGTACTAGGTATCCAAGGGAGTCGGTAAAGAAGTTTTCATATCATGCAGCCACCAACCTGATAGGGGAAATTCGACTTGGGTATCTTGGGACTTGGGTTAGCGACGATAATACGTCCTGATCCTAGAAATCTTGTTCTGCCTCACGTGCTTGTAATTGCCTCTGTCTGTCTCTCTGCTCGATTGCACGTTTCCGCACCTCTGATAGCGTTATCGTTAACGTCATTCATTCGGCGCGGCGTTACACCTGGAGGTTTGCGCTCTGTTAATCGGGAACCCATATTATTCATGCAGTTTGACTTTTAATGGGCTCGTCGAGTGGCTATTAGATTTTCTCACTCGACCACCCACGGATTTTAATCACTCGTTTGATAATGATTAATCGGCCACTCGTGATTGTTATACGATCGAGTATTTGTATCGGGCTACGGGTTTACGTTATCTTGTCGACGGATTCACCTCGGTGAAAAATTACGATGAGTAATGCCGAGGGCCTAACGTCACTTCCGGTTTACGAAGTCAGGACCGGTGGTCGTTTCGATCGTTTGAATTTCGCGCCGAAATTCACTGGCTCGCTGTGTCGACTGCTCGACGCTAGGTTCACGGATATTTTTTATTATATATATTATATGTGCAATGTATTGTTGTATACCTGTTTCTACGTGCACGCCGCGAATTTACGCGCGAACCAGATCGCGCATTTCCATTAAACGACGACTTATTTTGGAATGTACATATTTGGAATATATACTTGGAATACTTTGCAATATACGGCATTAAGGTTTTTTTTTTAGAGTCGGCGTCGCTGGCGTGAGAGAAATTCTTAAAGGTTTAGGCAATTTTTTTTGTACTTCCAAATTACGCGTCCCGTAAATCTACAGTGTTAAAGGTGTCTTCACAATGGGTTCTCTATGCTCGTCAATTTTTAGGTGTTTCTTTGACTTATTCATGATGGAGGTGGAGGATGAATTTTTTTTATCTCACATCATTCTCCAGGAGGTCGCTCCTGTTACCGTGTCATATTCGCTCCTGGGTTACAACGACCTACAAATTCTTATCTGATAAATGATACGAAAGTCCCTGGGGCGACTGTCGATTTCACGTCGGCTACAAATTTTCAATTCAAATCCAATGACGTTTGGTGTGAAGTCAGCCTTACTTTGTTCCTGAGCTCTCTCTCTCTCTCTCTCTCTTTCTCTCTCTCTCTCTCTCTCTCTCTCCCCCCCCCCCCCTCCTGTATTCCAGGTTCCATCGGCGAAAGAGATGTGGGTGGGTGGGGGGGGGGGGGGGGGGGGGGGGCCAGAGAGAGAAGAGACGCACCGACGTCCAACGT
This sequence comes from Calameuta pygmaea, assembly GCA_031762395.1. NCBI lineage: Eukaryota > Metazoa > Arthropoda > Insecta > Hymenoptera > Cephidae > Calameuta > Calameuta pygmaea. The sequence continues at coordinate 133,010 of JASANN010000145.1, read as the reverse complement.
GCCGGCTTTCGGCCCTGTCAGCCTTTTTTGCTCCGATCCACTAGCTACACCTTGCGAATCATTAATTATAGGAAGAGGCCATCCGAAGCTTAATGTCGTAATCTCAGCTGACTGCCCATCGAATTCGCTGATGAAAATTAGGCTTCGTTCACACCTCTCACGATATCCACTCGTTCTTATATGCTCTTACGTATGAAATCTTTTTTTTATCTTTTTCTTTGTCTTTCGATTCTGCTCGTTAACTGTACAATTAGTTTGTTATTTTGCCACGGCGTGGCAGCACCATCGATTCCCATTGTCGCCGAATCAGGTACCTAACATTGTTCCTCGTACGCGCGTCTTTCACGTTGGTTTATGCTCACGTGTGGACGCGACTATATACGTCGTTAGTCAATCTTGTGGGTGGCTGAAAATCCCCTGTATATATATATATGTATATATACGACGGGACTGCGCTATAATACCAATCAGTAAATTGGCGCTTAACTGGCCGTAATTAAGTTAACTTTCGAGCACGTGGGCGTCGAACCGCGGAGATTAGCTAAGCGGTAACAACTTGACGTTTCCTAGGGGAGACACGTCGCTGCAGCGACACACATTTCCTCCTGATTCAATGGTGGATGGTCGAGCTTGAAAGATGAGCGCGATAGGACACGTGATATCTTTGTTTTGATTGGCATTGATTTGTACCGTGATTCATGACTCGAGGCGAATCGAATCTTTTGGATGGAAATTCGAGAACGTGTTTGAGAAAAAAAAAATATATTTTTCTCTTTTCTCCCCAACCTTTTTTTCGTTTTTTTTTTTGAACATCCACGTCTCTTTGAGAAACATTATAACGTATCCGGACTTACCGCGCGACGCCAGCGACTTTTTAACACAAAAGCCTCCGTGAATTCGGACGAGTGGCGCGTTTCCACGCACGCGTCGCCCACGCGCAATCCCGTTTCTCGTGCGCGTTATTCCTGCCTACTACCTGTACCTGGGTACAGTCCGAGGCAAATTTTTGTTATACTTACTGTTATTATTATTGAGATATTATATTATTTTCGACGATCTATACGCATCCGTTTGACGTACGTTTTCGTTAGGATTTTTATCTCTCTCTTTTTTTTTTTTTTAATACTTTTCGTTATTTTTTCGTTTGTCGCGCAGACAATTAATGGATGTCGCGCGAACTGATCGCGCCTTGCTCGCGCATTAGGTAATATACATGCGCGGCCACCTATCACGGATACGAAGAAGGATATCAGTCGCGCGACGTAATGGACCTTGTTAAGTCACGGTCGCTACCGAGGTGTCCTAACCTAACCTCAAGTACGTAAGGTAATTCACCTCCACCTTGAATTCCCCCCGAGGTCCAGTCTGTTCACCTGTCTCCAAATTGACCTTCTGTTGAACCGATCGTTCCTTGTCTCGTCGTGTAACGCGCGTATACCTACGTGCGAATACATTTGCATGTTTTTGCGAAAAGAAAAAAAAAAGAGAGAAAAGATCATCGTCGTCCTTGACTGGGTCTCTCTCGTGTTTCTCCTACTTGCGGACCCGGAATTCCTTGCTTTTTCGGGAGAAGAGTTTACCTGGGATCGCTCTTTTTTTGGCTGCTCTTGGAATTTTTTGTTTTTTAATAAAAAATTATTTTCTTTTTTTTTTTTTCTTAATCTTTTTATTTTACCGGCAAACGAGCGCTCGGTCGGTAAGTGCGTTATCGCCGATTATTTTAAACGGCGATATAAATTAGCCGAAGGGGACGATCAACGGGGATGAATGGGCGGGAGTCTCGTTCTCCGATTCGTCTAAGGGTTCGCGTCGTTACGTGGAGTCTCATTTTCTCCATGGATTTTCCCAGGGAGGGATTTTAAGGGCTCACGAAGATTCACTAGGTGGTTTACCAACGGCCCGGGGAATTCCTTTTTATAACTATTTAATATCCAAAAGGGGGTTCGGGGTTCAGCCGCTGCTAAAGAAGGATTTAATCAGCATATCTTGGAGTCTAGACCACGGCTGACTTATCTCCCTCGGGTTCTTGATATTAGTCGAGCGAATCCGGGATAACCGGTACCAGCGTCGTCCCTGTGTAATTTGTCAACGAGGTGAAGATGATTTTCGATACGTTTGGATTTGCCAATTAGAAGAAACAAAAATTTAATAGATTTTTTTTTTGTACAAAATTCAAATATCAAAATACCCTCAGGCAACTCGGGATACGGGAGAACGTTTCAAAACTCACGGACCTTCGAAGTCTCAGTACAGCGCCGTCGGAACGCGAAGAAGGATTATCGAAACGTGAAATTTGATTCGTCTGTCTCTGTCGCACTAGTTAAACTACCCCATAAGTCTCTCTCTCTCGCGCTCACTGTCACTATACAAAAAGGCTTATAAAATTACGAAATTCTAACTTAAACGAAATATCGTAACGTACCGTGATTACACCGAGTTTCACGGTAATTTTTAATGAATAATTTTCTTCGTGCTGGAATATAAAAATTCGGCCGGTTTCTCGAGATGTAGATGCGTTCTCAGAAGTGACCGTGGGTGGGACGAGGGGGAAGCCTCGCGGGGCCAGGAAGGGGTCGCCGGTGGGTCCATACCTCGAGGCCCCACGCTTCTTCCCTTCTCCTTCGTCGCTTCTCTCCCCTCCCCCTCCCTTCCCTCGCCACCAGTCACTGGCATCGCCATCGCCGTCGCCACCGAATGCTTCGCTATATATACAAAGTCCGCGCTCTCGCACGGCTCAGAGGGCGCGATCTGGAGTAAACAGGACGAAACTTTAGCGGGACGACGTTCCCGCTGCCCGTACGTCGCTCTTGGTTCGCGCTGGCGATGATATAGTCCGGACATGGAAAAGTTCAGGGAGTCACGGCTGTGGCGCAACTCTTGTCCCACGCCTCTCCTATTGGTCCCCCCCTCCCCCCTCCCCCCCGTATACTCTTTGGATTCCTTCGTTAGCTTCCTCCTTGTCTTACTCGCCGCTGCTTACCGTACGGCTGTCCTTTTTAACTTTACTGCCGCTTCCCCCCCCCCCCCCCTTACGCCACCGTTCCCTGCACTTCGTTTGTACGTTTCTACATCCTCCTTTTCCTATTACCTATCCCCCTCGTCTCTCTGTCTCTCTCTCTCTCTCTCTCTCTCGCACCCTTCAATCCTGTACCGTGGTGTCAAACTGGTAGCAAAGGACCAACGAGAATTCATTTTACCAATGGTAGGTTCGACCGCGCTTACCATCATATCGCGTCTCCGTCCTTGTACTACGGGCTATCCGAGAAATAAATGAAAAATGAAGATAATTAAAAATGTTTTTAATATTCTCAATGGGATCGCAGACTTCGGGCTGCTCTCTGTGCATTTTCTATGTATTTCGTATCTTCATAGAAACGCTCCCTGGTCGCGCGATTACTGTATGTTTAGTCGCAGGGAAAAATTACGCGGAGAAATTGGTCGTGAATTTTGAAAAAAAAAATTTTTTTGTATCCCTGTAATTTTCTTTGGAACGAAATAAAATTTTTGTCTACGATCGATTCGAAGATTCGAGCGTTTTGAGTTTTCGGCGGGATTGTACTCCGATGGGATTGGTTGAAAGAAAAATTGTCAAACGAAGAAACGGCGCGTGCAAGGTGCATGGGTGGGTGGAAGAGCGACGATAAAGAAAAGGAGGAAAAGATAGAGAAAGTCAAGAAAGGGGCAGAGTTATCGTTTCATTAGGACCAACGTTCCTCCGTTTCGTTTCCTCGGGTCAAACAATTCCTGGGCAATATCTTTTCTACCCGTTAATAGCTCGTTGGTCAGTATCTTTTCCGTGGCCTCTTCGCTTCACCTCCGCCACCATCTCCTTTTCATCCTCCTCCTCCTCATCCCTCGTCCTTTTTATCCTCATCCCATACTTACCGTTTCCCCCTTTTCTTTCTTTCTTTCTCTTTCTTCTTCTTCTTCTTCTTCTTAACCTCACCCACACGTACACAGATCCCCTTCTACTCCACGTACACGTGTTCTATCTATGCCTGCTTATATCACATTAACCTAAGCATGTGTGAGTATATATCTATTCCCTATACGTGTAGGTATACTCACCTCCGATGTACACGGTGGTAGAAAAAGTACGTATCCCCGACAGTAGGAAGCATTCGATATTTGAAAAACCCACAAGAAGCCGTATTATGGGTCTTGTTGAAATATCCCTAGATGATCTAGTGACATTCGTCAAATTATCATTAGCCACCTCCCACGTCAGTGCGAGCCGGGACCGCCTAGTACTTTTTTTTTTTTTTTTTCATCTTCTACGGTGACAGTATAATCAAAAACAAAAGTCGTATAACGAGTGTCCCGAAAGTTTCGCACGATTCCGGGCGTCGATTTATTCGCGTCGCAAAGGGGATCTTGCACGAGATCGGTAGCCGAGACAACGGGGCAGCCGCAACGAAAAATTAAGCTGTCTCGAATCCCCGCGGTGCCGTTATATAACTGGAATAGTTTCCAGTTCGATGACGGTCAGCGAACCTCTGAAACCAACCGAGTGCACCTCGTTCAGTATGTATGTAGTTTTACAGTAGCGGGGAGGAAAACCGCACACGCTATATACTGTGCACGCTTCACCAAATTCATTTATGTCGCTTAAACGGAGGCTGCCGTTTCGACGCTTTCGGCCTTCGCTTCCGATCGCAGAAACGAACTTCGCCCGTGTCCCGTGTTATTCGTCTCCGTGTGCTGCTGCTACGTGTCTCTTTGCGAAGCGCAGAATCCGCCTCAGGAGATCGGACGGTGCGTATTGCGTTATCGGGTGTTATCGATCATGCGATTATATACGGCGTACGAGGTTAAGGAGGCGCCGGATGGATGCTGGAGAAGATGACGATGACGATGGCGATGCTAGCGGTGGGTTGGGAACGAATGAACGCGACTGGGCGGAAATATTCGTCGCGACGCGACTGTACAGCGTCGGCTGGATCGCGTGTCGCTCTTATGCAAATTCGCTAAACGACGGTAGCGACCGATTTCGTTGGCGCTGACAGTATCGAGATCTCACGATTTTGACAAGAGAGGCGTGGCGGTTTTTTTTTTGGAATTTTTCTCTCGCCACCAGGACAACGGAGTAATTAGGTTGCGCCGTATCGAGGAGTCCGAACTGAGGGATATACTTTTTTTTTTGGGAAATAAAATGTAATGGGGCAAATCTCAATTTTGAAGTTTACCGACGGTCGGTAACAAAGACGCTACGATCAGCTATGACGTTTCGTTAATGCCACGATTGGCGAATTTACGAACGAGACTATTGTGAATTTTATTGGGGCTTTTTTTTCTGAGACACCCTGTGTGTACATCGTCATCTGTCCTTCTTCTCCCTCTTCTGTACCATCACCACCCTCGTGTAATATATTTATGTAGAATAGTAGATACTTGTACATAGACGGTCAGGCATATATATATATAAAAGCCAGGCGGCAGAGGTGGAGTTGTCGGCATACGCACATACGCCCAACACACTGATAGGAGAACCTCACACGCACCATCACCGTTACACTTGTCCGTGGTACGCGCTCTTATCAGTGACTCTCAACCTCCTGATAACAAATCCCTATATACTCCCAGTATACACCGATCATATATATATACGGTATAAGGTCGAAATGAAGGCTCGAGCGATGTACGCTAGTACCTTTAGTATGCGTCGAGATGGGATCGTTTTATGAAAATTTTCAATTTTTTTTCATTCCTTTCGGCCGCCAATCAGTGTTTACCCTCGTAAAAGTTTCTTCGATTTATCATCGAGATTACCGACGGCGAACTCGTTGACGATTTTTTAAAATAGTATGCGGATAGAAAGTACGTCGCACCTACAATTTGTCGTACTTCGGTATATCTATATATCTAACCTATATATATATATATATATATATCCGTATACGACAACCGTACTCATTGCTACCCTTTTCCATTCGCCCACGTATCACCCCCCCCCCCCCCCTCCCGCAACACAGGTGGACCAAAGTTGGAGAACGTCAGGGTGGGGGGGGGGGGGCGCGTAGCTACCGTGCGAAGTGATGGGTTTCCGACAAAGCCAGATCAGGATCCCTTTTGTATTTCCGGGAATCCCATTGGACAGCCACCCTCTGACGGATCTACGAGGGGGAAGAGGGGGGGGGGGGGAGTTGTACGGAATTTCGCTTGATTCTCGCGAAAACTCAGGATGAGGTAAATTTATCCCTCGGCCCAGCCGATGCTCGGTGTTAAAGGTATAGAGCGAGGGGAACGAGCGAAAGAGACAGGACCGGTGTTGCCGTTAGCGATCCCCAATTACGCAACGGCCTTCGCCAGTGCCTGACGTCGTCATTGTGATCGGACGCTCGAACTTAATTAGGCCAACGAATTATGCCGGAAAGTCGACCAAGGGTGCCCGTCGTCGGCGGGTGGTTGCCGTTTTGTATAACCCGTGACAAACGAACCAGGCGGTTCCGTCGTTATCGTGGCTCCGTTGTTGTTCGCTTTCTGGATCCGACGATGGTTCGTGTCTCGGCTAAATGTACGTATAGACGCCTTGAATCGATTACAGCCACGAACTTCATCCCTTCTTCCTTTATCCCCATGGATGGGATTCCTCGTTCAATGTAGGTTCGCGTTTCCGCGGACCCTGCTGGATGTTCTGGTCCAGGTTAAAATCTGGATGTATTATACGCAGTGGTGGCTGCTGGGCTGATGACGCCGTCGCGCAGGGCTACGGCGTGGCTGGGCCCGAGGAGTCGCGGAGTCCAAGTGAAGTGAAGGTATAGGATTTAAGCTTCACGGCGTCGTCTCTTGGAGCTGGCTCGACGGCTGAGGTTGGTACTGCTGGCAGGACGAGGAATGAAGGTGAAGCTGGGCGTTTGGTAATGTTGGCGTTGTAGGTGAGCCACAGAGAGAGGGGGGAGGGGGGGGAGAGGAGGGCAATACTATCGCCGCTGACTCAGTTTATGGCTGATCATTCGACCCTGGTTCTATATATGTATATATAGGTACATATACTATACATATAGTATATGTGCATATAGCATGTACAGCGGTATGTATTGACTATGTACCCACCATCCCCGTGTATCTACGCTAGATACGTATATATATTTTTTCTCTCTCTCTCTCTATATGTATATATATATGTAAGCCCATTTATATAGACGTTGGGTATACAGTATATAAGAGCGCACGCCCGCGCTCTTTATGCCAGTGTGCCCCAGCGGCGCCGTTTATACCGTCGCGGCGTTGCTGAGGCGTGTACGTGTTTTCTATGTACACCCGAAGATATATGTACTGTCCTTCTCGGCGTGTGTATATGTATATATGTATTACATACGTACCGGTTCTACCTCTCTATGTACTGGGCGTAACACACCGAGAAGCCAGCCAGTGGGAGAGGACGGAATCTGTGTGTGCTCCAATTTTGCCCGCACGACGTCGTACTCTGCTACGGATCCCTATGTGTTTCTGGTCTCTTTCTTCTTCTTCTTCTTCTTCTTCTTCTTCTTTTGTCTTACTGTACCTTCAACGTTGTATAGCTTGTATCTACGTTGACACCTTCTCCGTCCTCCTGTACCTCCTGTTATCCCTGCCCTCCCCTATGTCTCCTGCTACCGGTATACCTGTGTCTCCCTCTCTTTGGACTTCCGTCGTATCTCCGTCTCGGGCGTCGGTATCCACGCTCGACCGGTGTCAAAATATTCCATTGGATTAGCTTCGCATCCCTGTAGCAGTCGGAACGAATTCTCCGATTAAATTATGCGCCGAAACGTAAATTCGCCGGGGCTACCTAGTCTAGACTGGGCTTGTTCTCCTGATGCGTTTATATCGGTACGTGGGTACGGTCGCAGCATGACGACGGGGACGCCTCTGGCGGTGGACTGTGTAATTTAGGACTGACGGGATACACACTGGTGAGGTATTTTGACGTGCGTCAAGATTTTTCTTTTTTTTTTTTAATCGTGGTGGTAATTGTTTATGGGCTTTCCTCAAGGACGCTCCGATGCAACCTTAGATCGGTTGGACGACGATCGACTTTGACATTCGTCCACGACCAGGTCCTCGCGGATCTCATTCAGGCTCTGGAAACAGAGGCGAGAGCCCCGTTGCTGCAGGTTACGCGAAATTCCCGATCGGTCGGTCCTCTCCTGCGTCGGCACCCTCCCCCCTCGCCCCCCCCCCCTTTCCACGCCACTCCTCCTTTCTCCTGCTTCCCTCGTCGTCCACCCTTCCTGTGCTTTTTTTCTTCGCTTTTTTTTTCTTTTCTTTTTATTTTTGTCGCGGCACGCGACAATACTATCCCGGCGGCGGGGCGAGCGGGCCCTCGCCGGGGCGAGGAGTTGCCCCGGGCAACCCTCCGCGATCACTGGGAAACTTCTGTCCCGGGGAAAGCCGTGTGAACGCGGTGGGACGTGGTGGGTGGAGGGCAGGGGGGGACAAGAGGTGGAGGAGGTGGTGGAGGGTGGTTATGGAGGATAGGTCGGGATGGGGGAGGACCAGAGAGAATGAGGGTGAGTTTGCCAGGGTGGATGAGAACGGTAAAGAGAGAGGGGGGACCTGGGGGGGGTAGCCGTGCGCATCCAGTGCCAGGAGCTTCACGTCGGGGAAAAATTCAATCCGCCGGTTAAAGGGGATGACGTGCTCTCCGGGTTAGTTTTCACTGTACGACTTGGGGAGCTGCGAAATTGCCAAACTCTCGTTCCCACTTATACGCGTCATTCCCATCGGTAACCGGCAGAGTCCCGTGCACGCGACGTCCCTTATCTCCGTGTACGCTTAATCATCCCGAAGCACCGAACGACGAGGAAACGAATGGGCACGCGACGCGGTCGTCTTGGCTTACGTCGTCGCCGTCGCTCCTACTGCCCCGCTTTGGCCCAGGAGTCTCGCGACTCTGCGAGGGCGCGGAATTACCTAGGCGCATTCCGCCCCGGGACTTCCTCGCAGTCGGACGACGGCGCGAGGATACGGGAACTTCGGGGAATCGTTAATATCCACTAGGAGCTTAATTGGCGATACCGATAGCGAGCCCCTCCCATCGTGACGTCGTTACTCTCTCGGTACTGTTATCGCTTCGCGTCCTATCACCCTCACGCGTGCTGTCACTGGCTCCATGTTGGTTTTAACATTTTTTTTTTTTTTTTTTTCAAGAAATATTCATTTATACCACGCCCGAGATAACACATTAGGATTTTTCGAACGGCATTTAGCTGCGACAAAAGGCTGCGCACCCTCGCCTCCCGCCTGACTCTCCCGTTCTCTATCTTATCGCTGCTAAATGTGTGTGTGTGTGTGTATATATGTATTTGCAAGTGCGCGAGGGTCCGGCTGGTTCTTATACTCTCTCTCTCTTTCTCTCTCTCTCTCTCTCTCTCTCTCTGCTTAACATAGCTACCTAGCATTTTCCTACTGAGACCCGACCGACACGACGGACCTTTCTCGCGCCTCAAGGTTTTCCCGATAAGAAACGAACAACCGATGAGTCTTAATACATCGGCCGGATACGTTCGTTCGACTTAGAATTTCGATAGGTTAGGCTGGGTTGCGTTTCGCACATATAATATCACGTAATCTTGATATCTACGCGACACAGGCTAACTTGCGCGAAATATTTACTACCACTTGCCATGTAATACAGGTTAGTCTCCAGGACGTTAAACTTCCCTCAGGAATTTATGGGGAGGACGTCTTTCTCCTTCCCTCCCCGCCTCTTCAACTCGGTTCCTCCTCACTCCGCTCCTTCATCTCTTTCTCTCAACTCTCTCGTAAGTTAGTCACTCTTTTAAAGGTCGATCCGGTTTCTCCTGTTTTGCACGAGCTCCTCTCAGCCTCCACGGAGGATCCCTCGCTAGTCTGTATCCGCCTCCTGGTTCGAGCAGTGCGTAAACGTAAACGATAAAGAATCGATCGGTCTTGCACGTTATGGGGGATTCCCCGTGTAGACGTCATAGGGATCATCCTCTAGGGACCCTAGGAATCGGTACCGGATTCTCCCACGTTCTCCCATTGGCACTGTCAGTCGCTATAGGCCGATTCACGTCCGATCATTAGGTAATCGGGACGACGCAATCATGCGACCAGGTTGCCGGGCGTGTCGACGACGGACGTACGTGGCGTCGCGGCGCTAAGGGACTTCCCTATCGTTCAGTGAATCTCCGACGTCGACGAGTGGCCGTTGCTTTATTCTTTATCTTTTTCCAGAAATAAGCAATCGAGACGACGATTGCGCAACGGCCCTAAACGAAACTCAATAGCATAAACAGCTGCGACTTGCCTCGAAATCGTAAGACCTAGCTCTCAATGAGCGACTGTCGTGTTTCTATGCTCTCGAGGTCGTCGACTATCGGCGGGTTCGCGTCGATGCGTAATCGTCCTTAAATCGGCTACCTGTTTCGCGCATCCTTCGTCTTTATTCTTCACCGAGTCTCGGGTGAATCCCCGTGGAGAAGAGCGTGGAAATTTGCGAAAGCGAGAAAGTAGAAAGTCACTCGGATCGCGATATATGTATATAGGCATAGGTGCCTTCCAATACGAATTCGCCCGTCGCCCCGGTCCTTGTTCTCCGTTCGTTCCTATTGGTCGATTCGCTTATGTTTGACCGCCAATCAATTTCGTTGGTTACGTCATATCCGGATGGATCCTCCTCCGTTTATCCGCTGAACTTTTCGTCATTCGCGTTTTTAATGCCGTGTGGATGGACCCTAAAATGCTTACTTGGTATATTGTTCCTTGATTGTCGTCACGTCGTAGTTCTAAGACGTTTCATGCTCCGCTTGTATATATATATATATATATGTATAAGGAAATATTCTCGTTGCATAATATCTTTCCGGTAACTTCTCGATGACTGGGTTAAACGTCGAGCTGGAATACTTTCACAATTTTTTTTTCTTCTGCCTGTTCATTATTATTTTTTTTTTCCTTTCTTTCCTACAATTGCTTTCTTTATTTAGCGCAGCCACTGGCTCGGCTGTAAAGTTGTGACGGACGTTCTTTGGTTTTCGCATGGTCGCACGGCAATTTTGCACGAGGTACCAATAGCTGTGGGTGGACGCTAACGCGTTATCAGATTTGTTAGTGAGGTCATAGGGGTAACGGAAGAGGAGGGGGGGGTCAGGTTTTAGAAGGAAAAAAAAACAAAGTGACAAAAGACGTGGAAGATGACGATGAAGAAGAAGATGTCTGGGTCTAGTCTAGGTGGGCACGTGAGAGAAGGAAAGGGTTGCGCGAGGGTGAATAAAAACAAAGGGAAAGAAAGGGGGGGGGAGGGAGAGTCGGTATTTGAAATTTAGACCTGACGCCCCCCCCCCCTCCCACCCGCCTCCTATCGTTGTCTCTATCTTCATTCTCTCCTCTCTGAACTTTCGTCACTCCGTATCTTCGTCTCTCTCTTTACCTTCTAGCAGAAGTCGTCCCCCCCCCCTCCTCGCCCCCTTTCGGACCCCAACCCTCTCACCTCGGTCCGACACGCATCTACTTGTGGGTCCATTGGCGCCAAACAAGCGCTCTCTTAATTTTACGCCTTTTTTGTTGGCCTCACAACAATGCGTTGGCTGATCTTAATAATATATTTTTGTAGAAGGAAAATTAAAAAAAAAATATTCTTCCACAATCATTTATGTATATACACATATCTGTCGTGCAGTTGAAATGACATCTGCTCTTCGTATGCTTGCATCACCTTCGCCTTCCCCAGGGCAAAACGCAGCGCGTTCATTTCTACGCGGTTTTAGGATCCATTCGAATTAGACCTGCCGTGTAGAAGTAGGAGAGCGTGGCGCACGTCTCACGTGAGGATGGACGTCGGAGCGGAGAAGAGAGAGTCTGCGCATCTGGATGCCCCGTGGCCGTAGGCAAAATATGTTCCGAAGTAGAAAAAAAAAAAAGAGAAAGAGCATAAGAGAGAGAGAGAGAGAGAGAGTAAGAAAAAAGGTATATTGCCGAAACGTGGGGCGAAGTATGACGGTACACTGGCGAGAGTGAGTCGGTAGCGAAGGAGGAGACAAGATAGAGAGAGTGAAAGAGAGAGAAAGAGAGAGGCAAGACTCTCGAGCCAGGGGAAAGAGAGACGCCGGAGAGACACACGCGGCAAACAATGGCAGCGCGTGCACGGACTCTCCGCTTCTCTCTCTCTCTCTCTCTCTCTCTCTCTCTCTCTCTCTCTCTCTCTCTCTCTCTCTCTCTCTCTGCCCTCTTTCCTTCTCCCTCTCTCTCCCGCTTGCTCCTCCGCAAAGTTCTTCTCTCTCGGAACCTGCCTCTCTTACTTCTCGCTCTCTGCTCTTCCCCCCTCCCCCCTCTCTCTCTCTTTCTCTCGCAGGAGAGAAACACCGTGCCACGGAGTGAGAACCGGGACTGTGCGACTGAGGTAGGGTGGAACAGGTTCCAGGCACTGATGGGCGGGAGGGGGGGGTCGAGCCGCCGGGGCTCAGGGTGGGGGCGAACTGGAATCCTGAGTAGCAACGGCGTAGCCGCGAACGAACCTGGGTTCAACCTTAAAGCGATAGATCACTACTCGCGAATGTATTATATCTATGTAGATATGTACCCATATACCTATATACACCTATATATATATACGACACCTATATATATATATATAGCCTAGGAACCAGAAGGGTATTCCTGACGAGCGCGAAACTTTGCTTCCACGCTTTAACCTCCTCCTCCTCCCCCCCCTACATCCCTTCAATCCTCTCGCCGCTATCTTCCTCGGTAGTTCCTGTACTCGGTGCGAGCGACTTACATACCGATTAGTCCCAACGTCATAGGGACCCAACGATATGCCTTAACGCTGCCTATGCTTATCGGCTCTCTCTAATATCCATTGGCTATATCTCATACGTATTAAAATCCATATTGCTACGGTTACTGTCTGTTAATTATTTAAGGACTTTGGCTCTATTGTGTATATATATATATATATATATATATATATATATATCGCGCTTATACGTTCGACTGGCAGTGCCGGAGCTTATCCATTGATGGAAGTTCCTCTGGGACTTTGGGTCAGGATATAATCTCACTGGGTATCGCTTGTGTCGCTGCCCTATGGCTCGAGGTACTTGGGTATCGCGTTTGGGGACCCTTCTTAAGTCCCGGACCTTTTGGCGCTGGCCAATCATGACGTCACTTGCGGCTCGACGAAGACAGCAGGGATGGCGGGGCGCACGTGTATATATATATATATAGTAGCGAAGATGAAAAATAAAAAATCCTTTTTCTGGAAAGCGGGCCTGTCGTTGTTCAGGATCGATCGGTTTCCGCGGCCTTGTTCCTTCTCGCGGAATCTCCCCCCCCCCCCCCCTTCGTCCTGGATCGCTCGTGCCTCCGTCGTCCTTGCTGGGAATTTTCCGAGCCTTTCGTACCCTACGTGGGGATCTGGTATACCGCGTATGCAAGGAACGTGGTAAGGAAATATTTTCTGCGGGCAGCCTGAGACGAGCGGTTTCAGGTATCCCGATACTCCACTGCGAATACCTGACGTTTACTGCCACGTGGCTATACTTGGGGAAGGGATGATTTTCTTGACGAACCTTTTTTTTTATTAGAATTTCAAGCTCGTTACTACTGGAACTTCAATGTAGATGGGGTTGCGAACTTTGACCTGGGTCAATAATTCGAAGCGACCTCACGCGTAAGCTGTATTCGCGTAAGGATTTCAGAAAGTGACCGTCCCACATGTAGACTCTGATCGTGTAGGATCATAGCCTTCGTGTCCTGGGGGATCGTTTTCGAGAGGCTCCGATAACTTATCTTACGGTTTCACTAAGAGGAAGGTCCAGGGGCGTTACGCGCAGGTACCTTTTCGAGGTTGGTTAGGGGGAAAAAAATTTTTTTTTTCAATCTTTTTTTCACCTCCAATATTCGAGGAACGATCTTTGCACAGACGGTACGTACGTTCGACGGATCAACGTGACCCTGACGTAGGAGCGACGTTACGAAATATTTGCAGCAGCCAGTGTCACGTGTACGCCGGTAAGCGTCAGGGGTAGTTTTCCCGTAATTCCAGATAGCCCGCGCGCTCATTGTCTTAAGACATCCCCCCCCCCCCCCCCGGTACACGGCCCGTGTGTATCTCAATGTATTTAATCTCTACGTCGCTATATGGTGTTGGTTATTCATGGTGGTTGGGCGATGGGGTCTGGCAGCAGGGGTATGGTGTTCCACAACGAAGGGTGGGGTGTGGGTCGGGGGCGAGATATTGATCAAAACCTACCCTGGCACCAGCCCCCTGCCCCCCTGCTCCCCCCCAGTAGACCACCCCGAGCTCACCCTCGCACCCCCCCCCCTTCCCCCTACTAACCGTATATACGTACACCGACCCCCCCGTCACCCCCTCGCAGGTCCGGGACTGCGAGCGCAGACAGTGGTTCTCAACCTCAATCCTTTTATTTAACCGGTAGTATAATCAGGGGACTTTCGTAGGGCCCCGGGACCAACCCTCAATCCCCGAGCCTATGACAGTCAACGGTGCCAGATATCGGTGGCGCATTTCCAAAATCTCATCCGACGAGCACAGTCAAAACGGCTCGTAAGGCCTTGGCTCTTAATGATTTCGTCATACACCTCGTGTCATCCCCAAAGTTACGGCTGTATCGTTTGTTTACGATAATTCGTACCTCCCCTCGCCTCCCTCCCCACCTCTGTCCGTCTTTACTTCCCCCTACGGCCCCTCGGCACCAATCTTATCAGCCTCCGATATTCCCGTCTCACGTAGATGCACCAACGAGCCACGGCGTTAACGTTGAAATTTTCCGTTGTCACGTGACGCCGGCATGGTATTTCCAAAAAGGAAATGTCAAACGGCCACGACTGCGCATGCGCCAGAATCCCTACGCGTACGCCACCGTACCGGGACCCGACCCGACTATTCGCGATAACTTCATTGCGTTACGCACAGTGTGCTCCGTGTACGCTGCGTACACCTCTCTATTCATATATATATATATATATGTATGCTATATATATATTCACGTATGAGGTTAATACGTTCGACTACGTTGCACGCAAACTAATATCACGCCCACCCACACTCCCCACGTCACACGGAGCATCCATCGTCGCTGTACACTTTGACCCTTCATTATTTAGCCGAGAAAAGACGAGCGCTTGTACTCGAGTTGGAAAATTTGCTTTCACGTATGTAAATCGCGAGTACCGGATTATGAGTGTGTGACGTGGTGTGTATGTCAGGTGTTTATACGTCACGCGTACCTATTGCGTATATTGGGCACGTGTCTTTGACGTTATTCGATTCTCTGAAGATTACGGAAATTATTTTTATTATTATTGGAAACTTATATGGGTCGAAAATAAATACGGTATATCGGCATTCACGTATGCGATAACCGACGAGTCTTTACGGTTCTATTTTGTTCGATGTGCCGCATGGCTGTGCTGCCCATATTGTTCAATATGCCTGTACTGGTAGGCTATTAGTGCGGTGTGCTTAATTGATTCTGTTTATCGCTTAAATGCGATATGCGTGTGTGTATATACATATGGTTATATATATAGTATATAGTGTATCGATTATGTAATTTTCATATATATAGTCATAATATATGCACGCTTAAGATATGTTGTTCCCGAGTCTTCGAAGGTCTGTGTATATTTTATTAGAATTTTTTTTAAAAATATTTTGCTCATTTTATTATTATTATTATTATTATTTTTTTCGATTCATGATAACCGCGTCGATTATAAGCGCGTCTTATCTAATGTACGCGGGCAGGGATCTGAGTTATCAAATTTTTTAAAAATTCACTCGCTCGAGACTTCGAATCTTACGTAAGGCTGATAAGGGGACATTGAGCGCGCAGTATTCTATGAGGAGGTATGAGTGGCCACGTGAACTGATACTTTGCACATATGCTCAGGTGTAGGTGTGTATATATATATATATATATTTTGATGTCTGTACCACAGTCGTACAGCGTTATGAAATATGTATATATACTAGTATCACGGGGAACATAAAAAAAATGATCCAAAAACGAAAGAAACGTATTTCAAAGCGTGATACCGATATCTTTCCATTTCCCCCTACAGTGTTGCCGTATTCACGTAAATTTTTATCTTGACCAACAAAACCCAAGTCGAGTGTCTGCATCTTGCGATCTGTCAACCATGAATTTCATCTTGACATCTCAAAAATCATGTTTCACGCATCGACACTCATCATTCCCCGAACTCTGTTAGAAAGTCAATTTCGATCTGCATCTCGTCCGAAAATTTGTTTTTATAGATTAATTTTGAAAAAATCATTTTGAAAATGGTCCATCATAAAAATGGCCAAACTTCGCATGGATCTGCATCGAAAAAATTATATCGTGAACGAATCCTCGATTGGCTGACGATGATCGTCCACCTATGACGACATTTTTGGTCCACGTAAAGTTGACGTCCGACGTACTGAGCGGGGGGGGCGGGGGGGGGCTGCCTCCAGCAGAGGTAAAACGACTAAGAGATACGATCGCGAGGTAAAACGAACTAGCCTAATTTATTTCGCAAGCGACATTAATTTGAACGGCAATTACGGTTTTACGAGATCTTAAATGCGAGCACCGTCACCGCGTTATTTTTAATTTACTTCATCTTAAGGGTGGGTCCCCTCGACCAACCCCCTCGTGCACCCTCAAATTGGCACTTGCCCTTAAGAGTCCCCCCCCCCCTCCTTCGTGCTTGGATAAACTTGGTCGATCCTACCTTGTTATGAAATTTGTGTCTTTTGAAATCCTCCCCCCTCCCTGCAGATCCTTTCGAGCTTCCCCCTCCCCCTCCTCGATAAGGGTTAAAAAAATTCCAAAACCCTAACGTGCAATCACTCTCTGACCTGTCGCCACCCTTAGAACACCAAAAGATAGTACGCGCTGCTGAGGACTACAGACAGAGCTAATGTGACGGAGTACAGTTACTCGTGTTATTAAGGGCTGTTAACGACGTCGGTAGTTAACGCACGTGAGATACATACAACGTATAGATATATCGTTACAGGAAGTAGATCGATATAGGGGGGAGGGGGGGGAGAGCTTAGCAGCCAACCCCTTAGGTGGGATGCGTGTCGCGCGGGACCGCGCAATCGTGGCCACAACAAAACCACCCCTTGTAGCGTAGCTGCTAATAGTCCGTCCAGATACCAGCGGCTTATCGAACTTACGAATTTAATTTCTTTTTTTTTTTTTTTTTTTAAATACCCAAAAACATAATTCAACCCGGCTCAATTTTCTCCCTGCCAGGAAGAGAGGATTTATTTCGACCGAATCTCTTGGCTTCGTCCAGGCAAACTTCCTCGGCGCATCCCCCCCCCTCCCACCCCCCTCTTCCCAGCGCACGTCGCCGTTGCAGCAGCCACACAGCGAGCGTGTAACCAGGTTCCCCGTACAGCTGCACTGGCGCCGCCACGTGACTTTTTCCCGAAGCTTCGACGCAGCGCCGCCAGTGATTTGTAGTCGTTCGCTTCGGCACTAAGTGCTCGGTCGTTCGCGCGTAATGAAAGCCCACCCTGTTCCCTCCACTCCCGTGCAGTTTCATACGTAGCTAGTACCACTACCTGCATCCAGCCCCTAGTCCCTCCTCCTCGGTCAACCCTCGGCGCCCTTTGACGCTCGAAGAACTGCCCGCGCGGCATATAAATTCATACGCGTCAGCCCTTTTGCCGCCTCTTACAACGCGTTTCGCCTTCGTTCCCGCTAATTCTACCGGCCCTTCCCCCCCCCCCCGCCCCTCCCCTTTCCAGTCCCCTGTGGCATCTTCAAACGACACGAACACATCGCCCGTTCACTCTGCTGCCTCCTTCCCCTCAATCGCTATCCGTTTATGTGTCTCGCCATATCGAACAGGTGTCTTTACCCTGGTTCAGCAATAATATACCGGGGGTCTCGTTAATGTAAATCCGTGACGCCACTCAACGGGCCAAGAAGCGTAAGACGTGCTCTGATCCCATATAGTCGGTTATGCTGTCCGATGGAGATGCTAATAAATCTATCCTCCAAGTGCCGTGAAATTCTTCTCAGGCCTCGTGCCAAGCGTCCTGCTCCGCACCTCCTCGCTACGTTCCTATACCATATTTATCCTCCGTATGCGGGGACTCCTGGACGACTTCCTGCGCGTCACTGAGCCGGATTATGATATATCGATTTTTTTTTACCAATGTTTACCTTCGAATGATTTACATAGAAATGTCATACGGATATATTCGTTACGTCACGTACCACTACCGTTATCACGATTCTCCTCGTATCTACGTATGTCGTTGTGCCATAATTCACCCATGACGTAATCTCAGACGGGAATGCTTGTAAAGGACTTCTTTGCGCGGGTCATCGATCCGATCACGAAAAAAACGTTCGTTTCCACTTTTCGCTTGACCACTGACCCCCCCCCTCCCCACTCCTCCTCCTCGTCGTCCTTTACGTGTCATCATTTTTCGCGATCGCTCGCACCGTCTATTCTCAAACCGGCTTTCAGCACCACGTGTACCTCTCTAAACGTCAGTCGATCTTTTACGCGTTTTTTGGAATTACTCGAAATACGTTCACAGTCTATATACACGTATTTGTATATATGCATATATATATATATATTTTTTTTTCTATGTTCTTCCTAAACCTAATTGCGACTGAGGTCATAGTTGAAGGTATCCATGGGTAATGTTTAAGTACCCTGTGATGCCGGTATCTTGATAAGACGTGATAGGGCTTTAATGACCGGGCAATTAATTAGCAAATTTTTTTACACCCTTGCTCGACGCGGAGCTATTAGGACTCTAATGCAACCGCATTACAGAGCGCAACTACCTTCTGCCTATATGTATGCTGGTTGCTGGAATCGCTATTGCGCTCTCTCTCGCTCTCCTTCGGTATCGCCAGCTCTGACTCCGTTTAACCATAGACGTCGGGTACCTCCCCCCGTCCTCGTCCCTCCTATCAGCATCTCGAGGACGGTGCATTATCTCGTTAAGAAATTAACAGCGAATTAACACCGTTTTAGAAGTTGATACGCTCGTATATAATTAGATGGCTTGTAAAGATTACGAGGTGTTAAGTTAATTCGTGGATAAGTTCCCGGTGCGGGAGACACGCGGCGGCACCCTAAACCCGGGTAACACGACGTGTTCGCCATCCGGCCGAAGCCCCGACGCGCTTACACGCTCCGGTACGGTTCAATCGATTTCGGACACGCTTTGTCGGTGTTCGATAATGCACGATTGATTGATTATCTCATTAAAGTCATTAATCGGACCGCACGTCACGAGCATCTTCACTCTGACGTTGGCTACCGCACCGGCGGGGACGAATCTTGCATCGATCATGGCACCTGGGTCGAATAGGAATCACGTCCCAGTTTCCCTAGGTGACGACACGGATATCGTGAATGATTTTTTTGTCAAAATATTTTTTTAAAATTAATTATTGTCCTTTTTTCTACGTCGTCCACGCCTGATGACTTCAGTATGTAAATCTGGAGTCCTTTGACCTGATTGAAGTTCTATCCAGTCGGGACCTGTCGGGTCCTCGAAGATCATGTCTCTAGAACATAACCTCGAATTCTCTAGCAGCTGTACTAGGTACGTGGGTACCGGTAGCGCATGACGTTTCAGAGAGAAGTGGTCGTTGGTTAGGTTAGGTAGTGAGTGGAGGAGGTCCGAGGTCGGTTGGCCACTGAGGATATCGGGGGGCCCCCCCTGAGGAGGTGTACGGGGTACGTACGTAGTTGTTTGTTCAACGGCGGTGCACCGCGAGGATGGAGGACGCGTCAGCGCTGACGGACTAATTGCGAGAGGAGCCGATGGACCACCAGGGGTAACCACGCTGAGACTTGGGACGGGGGGAGAGACGGAACGACGCGGAGTGAGAAATCGAGTAGACCAATAATGTCCAGAAGATATTCGGGAGCTCTTAAAGGACACGCGGCGATGTCGACACTACGTCCTGGTACAAGATTAGGTTATCAGTTCGACAGGACAGTCTACTTAAAAAGTCCTGCTTATTTCTCGTCGTGCCGCGCGATTCGGGCAAAACGAGTACTCTCTTCGTTATCGAACTTGTACCTTTTTTTTTTGAATCATCGGTCTCCTTACGTATCCTCTTATCCGTCTCTTTAGCATTGAACAAATCGACCTCGGGTCCCGTGGACCCACCTCCCGTCTTCTCCACTGCTTCCGAGTCACCCTCCACTTCGCTCTATACCTCCACGGGTTCGCATTGTCGTACAGTCTATGGGTGGGGGGGGGGGGGGGGGGGATGATTGTGCGCGGGGGG
>JASANN010000145.1:89691-112664 GCA_031762395.1 Calameuta pygmaea | reverse complement strand
CCCCCCCCCCCCCCCCCCCCCCCCCCCCCCCCCCCCCCCCCCCCCCCCCCCCCCCCCCCCCCCCCCCCCCCCGGAGTCGGCTCGGTGGGTACTATTCTTGAGGAGGTGGTCGGTGGGGCAGGTGGAGGTGAGGGGGTGGTAGCACTGTATGGATATATGCGTAGTCGAGATGCAGGTTGCAGAGTGAGTTCTCAGCCTCCTCAACGTGACCGAGAGGAGAGAAGCCTGTCTCTGGTATTTTCTCTCTCTCTCTCTCTCTTTGTCTCTCTCGCTCTTACTGGCTCAGTCACTCCTGAGTATTCTAGGAGTCGCTCGAGACTCGTTCCTCTCCTTCTCTCTCACTCTTATTCTCCTTGTGGTTCCCTTCGAACTCAGGTAAAGGTGCGTGCACACTCGAGACAGAGATACTCACCGTGGCTGTACTGAAAGTAGGGGGCAAGTCCGAACCGAAGAGAACGAAGTCGAGGTTAGGTTGGAGCTGTTGTCGGCGTCGGTGGGGGAAGAGAGGTGGCGGCGGTGAAGAAGAAGAAGAAGAAGACGAAGAAACGTAGGTACGAACGGTGAGTAAATGCTCTCTCGGGAGGTCAACGTACAGGCGCACGGCGTGACCGAAATCACACACACGCTCGTTGCAACCCGCTCGACTGTGACTTTCATCCTCTGTATGTACCTGGCTACGTATATTTGGACTCTAATTGCCTCTGCCCTATACCGGCGCTATCAACCTCCGACGTCCTCGACGTCCTCGGTAAATCATCACGGCGATTCGAAATTGAACCTAGCGCCTCGTCTTTTAGGTATCGGAGCGAGCCTGGACAACTGCGCTAGGGGGGCCCCCCTGATGAAGACTAGGGTCATGCCCAGGTTCACTGGTACTTGTACTCGGTACTTGTATGGTAGACCGTACTATTGATTTCGCTGAACTTTTACAGTTTTATTCAGAAGGTAGATAAGGGCTGAGGTTATGGGCCCCCTTCGTACCCCTTGGTTATCGTCGCGCTAACCCCCTGAACCGGGTTCAAGAGTCTCGCAGATGCTCTGTACCAGTCTTGGACAGGGTGATGATACCTTGAAATTAGGGTGATTTTTAAGGGTGACGTGTGCCCCGTGTCTCGTGCCCAGAAGTCGAGTGCACCCTCGCCTCTGTTATTCGTCCACAGGGCATAACTAGGTAATGCCGGCAGCCCACTTGAGGTGGGTTTATTACCGTCTTCGGACAATGCCGTTGGCTTCTTTGAATCAGGTTGAGTTGGGAATATACCTGAAAGCGTCATGGTCAGGGGGGCGGAGGGGGAGGGGGGGTTGCTGGAAAGAGCACGGTGCAGGGTGCACAGCATCGTCCGTAGCTGTTGCCGCTATAGCTACGGCGGGGGAGGGCAGGGCCGGTTCCTCGTGGGGCAGGGACGGGGTGGTGGCGCGGGGCCCCCGGGTGTCGCAGAGGCCAGATTAATGGTCCCAGGGAATTCTTGGTAGTCTACTCGGGCCGAACCGGCCGCGGCAAATCCGTCGCCCCAAAGCCAGAAGGTCGTACGTGACGCGCAGAGGGAGTAGCAGGACGCACCACGTTTGTATGTCGCGAGGGAAAATTTTTATTTCTGCCCCCCCCCCCCCGCCACGTATTTACTTCGAATTTATAAAATTAGGCCCCGTTCAGTCCCTAAGTAAAGCGCTTGAATATATATATCTATATATTGTTCATTTATTTTCTAATTTTTTTTCTACCACTATTTGCACCCTTATTTCACTGTAACCCTTATACCCTACTTAGTACCGTAACGTTGTGACAGGGCTCTTGAGGTGATTCACCCTGATGAACGGAACCGCCTACCTACCCCTTCGGACCCCCCGCCACCCCCTGCTACGTCACCGAAGAACATTTTTCGACAATGGCAATACACATTTTTCTTTTTGAAATTTCCTGATGTTGCGGGATCAACCCACGGACTACTGACTCTATGATTCTGAACTATGGGATACTCCTGGTCTCTAGGTCTACCTGCCCGGAGTTCTTTCCGCAGCAAGTACCTCGGGTACCTGAGTTCCTACCCTACGCCAAGTCTTAGGTCGCGGTTAGAGCCCTCGTTATTACCATTATACCGTTTCGGGACTTGGTCCATGTCGTTTTTACGAGTCACAGGGTTTCACCCGGTCCTGTAAAAATGATTCTGGGAAATCCCACGTTTTACATTGTACCACGAGGCACTTGTGCCTTTGTGAAAAAAAAAATTTTTTTCCGATTCAAAAATTATATTACGATCAATTCGTTAACGGTACCGCGTGCTTTGATCGATCAATCGAGTCCAGTAGATTTAACGTAACTGATTACTTGGTGAACTTTGACAAGTGCGACTCCTTGACCTTCGACCCGCGGAACCCTCTTAAACGCTATTAGGTAAGGACCTCAAGGCATGAATGGACACTGTGAATTGACGTTAATAACCTTTAAAAATATCGCTCATACGACGATCCAATATTGACAATTGACTGTTGGCGCCCGATCGCCGGTTACTGAAAATCAGCCAATCACTGATCAGCGTGATAAGAGCAGTTCTCAAATTCAGTTACAGCATCAGTAATCAATAATTTTGGAATTTTTTTTTCAAAATTAATCACCGTTACAGTCTGTATTCGTTTTACAAACGTTTTTGGGTTATTTTCAAAAAAAATATTTTTCAATATTTTTTTTATATAAAAAAAATGATCTTTGATTTTTTCATCTCACATATCGCGTTCCCATGTTAACAAGGCGAGAGAGACTGGAGCGACGTTTATATCAGAAGAAACGCACGAACGCACGAGTTTCTTAGCGGCTTCCACACGCTATATAACGCATGAAACTTTCGCCGTACTACTTGCGCGCTCGTAGAAAAGAAACTAAAATAGTTGCCAAGCCGAACAGACGTTGGGACAGGAATAGTTTTCGAACTCTATGGAGAGGCAGTTTTTTTTTTTTTTTTCGTTAAGGAAGATCTTTCGGCAGTACCGCTAGTCGTACGAGCCTACTGTTGTCGATGTTGTTGCTATTGCTCATAGAATCCCATAGGATTGATTTTTCTCCCATACTAAATGCCAAGTTTCGATGGCGTTTCAGTAAAATATCTCCTGCCAGTACGTACAATGCCAATGTCGGCCAGGTAAAACTGTAATAAAATATTTCGAACTATCCGACATACATAAGGCATTGCGAAATTACCTGTTTCAATAAACCACATGAACCTGAGGATCACCACCAATAAATCAATCCATATCGATCACCGAAAATTATCGTGATTGATTTAATTATTTTTATCGTCCTTAATAAATTGGTCCGATCTTAATACTGCTCTTCCCCATAAAGACCAAGTGCCAGGTATACCCGAAGTAATTTTCTTCCTCGACACTAATTTGACTCCAGCACAGGTTCCGGTAAAGTGGCAGCAGTCGTGAAAAGGACGCGAAAGAATCGATCGACTAGGAAAATCCTAATACTGAGTTCGAACGAGAAAGAGAGAGAGAAACGAAAGGGAGAGATTCAGCGGGAAGCATAAAGATATCAAACTCTATATACCATATTCCACATGTATTCCAGTCCCATATACATACATATAAAGTATATAAGAGTAGAACTCGACTATGTGAATTTCCGTGATACGACGGAAAAATAACGTACAAGGATGGGAAGGAAGACCTGGAGGACATCAGCCCGAAATAGGTTAGCGTTTCACCCTTACAAACCAACTCGAAGGGGTTAGGTACCGGCGAGCATCAGCAGAAGTGCGTGGACGCCGGGCGTCGTGTGCTCACGTGGCCCCCCACCCCGTAGCGTCAAGGCGTCGTGAGTGAGCCCCCACCCTTACACCGGGTACAGTCAGCCCCCCTCTCCCCACTCCTCTTCCCCCCGTCGGCTCCTCGCTCTTCAATCCAGCCTAACCTGACCTCTCTCGCTCGCCCTCCCCACCACCGGCACCGTCTCCCCCTCTCCTCCCCTCCGCTCTCAGGATCCCCCGTTCCCTCGGCCACTGATTCTCAGCCTGCTTGCCTCTACAGCTACGACTCGTTCCCCTCCCCTCTCGCCCTCTCCCCCCCCCCCCACCTTCCCCTCGTCGATTCTCGAATCCCCGCCGATCTCCCCTCGCCCCTCTCCCGGCCGCTCCGTTGTACCCCGTACCCTTTTATACTTCTCCCACCACCCTGGGAGACGACCGGCGTCCTCGAGACGACAGCAGCGCCGCCACGCCCGCCGCTCCGCAGTAATGCGACCGCTTTCGAAGAGTGTAGTCGCTAGAACGATTTCGTCACGGGTCAGTCGTACATTCCCGCCCGCGAATCGCGCTCACGATTGATAGCGATAAAACCTTGTGGCAAAGTGAATTTATCATGTGTCATTAATCGGGCGGAAGAGACAGGGTACGCATATATGTATTTATCGCGTAAAACAAAAGATCCTTGATACAGTGCTTAACGTGTTTGTAGATATATGTATATTTATATATATAAGAGTGGTTTGAATTTTCGGGAGTGAGAATATATATATATATATATGTGCGTTATATGTATATATCTGGTAACGGTGCAATGAGCATTGAAAGATGCGCGATTGTCGGTGGTACCGCGAGACGCCAGGCGTCCCAACGTCAGCAGGGAGAATACCGAGCGGCGATTGATATCTGAGATTTATAATGCTCTCGTCTAAAGAAACACACGGTGCGTATCGGTTATAAACGATGGGCGGGAGACGACAGGATCGCGACGAGGCACGTCGCGACGCCGACGTGACAGCCACGTGCCGAGTCTCCTTTGCCGGCGTACTGTGAGCAACCTTAAACGCGATTAAAACGTCTACGTTGTCTTTATACGGTTAAAGCTCAGTGCAATAATAACACGATATACATACGGGAGTTAGGTACACTTCTCCTTTCTCTTTGTCTGTCTCTTTTTCTCCCTTGTCGTGTGTATATATATATATATATATATATATATATATATATATATATATGTATTTCAATCCTCCCCACTAAAGACTTCCTGCACCCGATGTTATCCCTCTTTTCCCGCGTCTTCGGCTCGACTCTGACGAAACTTTCTGTCACCCTGGGAATTAGCTGGAAATCTCAGCGCGCCTTCCGTCTTGTACGCGCTTGACTTTTCAAGGTCGCGACAAGGCGGTTAAACCATTTTCAAAGGTAGCGACGAGCGACAGATCCTCGGACACGAAGCTACCTTTACTCGTGCGAGTCGCGTTGACGAATAAACTGGACGAGGAAGAGCCGCCGCCGCGTCTCGTGGTTCGACAGTGCCGTACGTATCCCGAGGATGTGCCCCCGGTTTGGGCGTCAAGGAAGAAAAAAATAATTTATCGGTTTTCGGTGACACACGAAGTGGTGTTGTTTAAATGGTGCGCGCGACGCGCCGCAGGGCTTATCAGTGCGGTCGTCGATGTGCGGACGTGTAACAGGAGTTGAAGGGAAGGGGTTACATATATTATCATTGTGTATGGAACAGGTGGCTTGTTGGGGCCCGATTGACAAGGCCCTGCTTGAGTGTAATATATAGGCTGTGTTCTAAACTAATCTAACCTCTTCGGCTATACTGCAAAATCGACCCTTTTGCGCGGTGACCCCCTAGTGTACCCTGGTATCTCGGGGTACGTCAAGGGCACGTTATAATCTTACCGACGCCTCCGGTATCAGGGTGACAGTGGTGAAGGTTAAACCTGGAGTACTTTGGATGCTACGCTCGTGGGGGGGGGGGGGGGAGGTGTTTTCAAGAGTGCAGTGAACCACGACGTGGAGTACTAGGGGATGTATGTACGTGAGGAAGCGTCGCGAAGTGCAGTGTACCCTGTGTACCGGGAATATCTAACCCTAACGTGTGATACAGTGAAATCAAGTTGCTGCTAGGGAAATTCACGAGATTCCTCATCAGGATACACTCTCTGGGCGATTTTTGGTTGAATTTTAATTTTCGGTTGTCCCTCAGGGATTCTTGGAATTCGAATTTTTGAACCGTAACGCACGTCTGAGATATATGTTTATTTATCATTTCGATAGCTGTTATACTCGTCAGTGTACCGTCTGGTTTTGGTAAGCGCATTTGTGCGGTTTGAATTGCGCAAGGTGCAGTGAAGTGACACGCCGAGTGTCTTCGTAAAGTGTTTTTTAAAGCTCTTCGACAGTGGACGGGAATAAGAGGTACCTTAACTACAAGTGAGCAGGAGAGGCCTCTACCGTTAGAGGAACGTCCAGCAAGGAAGCCGAGCCGCGAATGCGGTTTCGCTGAGCGGAAGGTGCCCAAGGAGGAGGCGGCAGTGGTTCTCGTGGAGGCACAGGAAGGAAGGTGGAAGGGTCTTCCGCGTGGGTTAACAGGGAGAGACCGGAAGCTGCCTCGTATCCTGAGGATAGATACCTGGAAGCAATTGGACGTATTGGAGAGGCTAAGAAGAGGGGGAGGAGGGGCGCGATTGTGTGGCGTAAGAAATAGTGGCGCGAGGAGGAATCGAGAGAACGAGAGGGTGGAAGAGAAGTGTGAGTAAAAAAGAGAGCGAGGAAGTGGAGGAGGTTGAAGTGCCTGGAGAGCCTGGAGGCCATTGAGGTCGAAGGTGGTTAAAGGAAGTAAAGAGTTTCAACGACAGTCGGCGGTTCGAAGAGACAGGAAGCGTCGTGGAGGGGGGAGTGATGCCGGTAAGGGTGGCACAGCGCCCCCCAAGTGGAATACTCCACTCCGGTGTATCCGTGAGCTCTGGTGGGCCCAACAGCGCCGCCCCTGGGTCCTCGGGCCGTTGCCTCGGGGGCCCAACCTCGCCCCCATTGCCGCCTCTGAGCCTCGGCACGAGTGCAACCACGGCCAGCGCCCCCACTCCCTTACAGGCGATGGCCTCGGCGGCTGCCTCCCTCACTCAACTTAACAACATGGCGAACGGGCCCTTGCCGCCTCTCGGGAGTGGGCCCACTGGGCCCTCGCTACCGCCACCACAGCCGGCCACTACGCCGACGCACACGCACGGTGGCCCACCGACACCCCATGGGGTAACTGGACCTCACCTGAATGGGGCATCACCAAGTCCCCATCCGCTACCACCTCACGGGCTCATGAGCGGCTCGCCTCATCCCCATCCTCACATGGGAGGTGGTGGCCCATCGCCTCATCCACATCACCCGGGGCCCCATATGGTTAGCTCGCCGCATCATCCTGGACCCCATATGGGTCCTGGAGGTATGATGGGACCCGGCGGTATGCAACCACAAGGTGGACCAGGTATGTGCGGACCTGGACCAGGCCCAATGGGTCCTCACCCACATCCTCAAGGACCCGGTGTCCCAGGACAACCTCATATGCACAACGATCCCTTCTACTGCTCGCCATTTGGATCACCCTACTACAGGTAAACACCCTCTACGATGGATTTTACTGTACTCCCTCGACAATTTTAACCCCCCCCCTCGATGGTGCTATGCTTTATTACGGCGAACCCTCAATACGAACTTTTTATATCCACTATGAGCTCAAATTCACCCGAGCGACTGATAAAAAAAGTGAAACTCTTCCCTTGAGACAGTATAGGTACCTACCTAGGCTGAATGTAGGATCGTAAATGTTTTTATGTGAATAAGCATTTACCAATAGAACCCCATCAGCCGCAGTCACGCGAGCGAACACCGATTTCCCCTCCCTTCGCCACAGAACGATCGAAGGGCCCCGTTCAGGCCCCCTTTAGCACTTGAGAGAAATCACTCCTCACCCACTTTCCAAAGAACTCAATCGCGTCGAAAGATTCAAGCACTTTTCGAAATACCGATAACGGACCCAAAGTACTTCACGTCGTCCAATCTATACTTTTGGGCCCTATCCCCACTCCTCACGCTCTCACCAGACCTCCCATAGCGACGTTACTCGGTTCCCTACGCCGAATCTTAAATCCCGTGGTACTTCACCGTTGAAAATTTGTCTTCATTTTTATTTCAAACTGCTCCAACTCCTCGAACCGATCATCCTGCCACTTCCCACCTCCTTTCACATCCTCCCGGACGCAATAACAGTACATACCAGGAATCCGTTATCGCGCCGTCTTACGTCCGCTAGGAATAGCACGTGCGCATGCGCAGACTCCCGCGCGTTCACTTACGCTCAAACTTAAACCCATCGCCAAGGCACAAGGATGGCACGACAGAGCCTCGCAAACCAATTCGCAACTTCACGTCTTTGCTAACTTCAGAGTTCATCCGTTTGCCGAACTTCGTGGTCACCGTCCTAGGTCACCG
The DNA here is from genome assembly GCA_031762395.1 of Calameuta pygmaea. Classification (NCBI taxonomy): domain Eukaryota; kingdom Metazoa; phylum Arthropoda; class Insecta; order Hymenoptera; family Cephidae; genus Calameuta; species Calameuta pygmaea. The sequence continues at coordinate 104,427 of JASANN010000145.1, read as the reverse complement.
GGACCGACTCTTGGAAAGCTCCTTAGGAATCTTGCCGATTGAACTTTGTTTCACGGCACACAGGAATAACATTCCTCGTGCACAACTATACCTATAGGCTGCTGATTAGTCCTCGTCACTGGAATAGCTAATTGCGAGAGGTCGCTCCCTGTCAGGTGCGCCTTTAGGTTCCGCACGGCAGTAGTAGTCGTAGTTCAGGTGGCCTGCAGGTGGGAGTCACCCTGACGCAGGTGCAGGTGCTCATCCTCGAGTACACAACGGCTTCCTCCTTTTTGTATATATATATATATATATATACATCTATACAGGGTCCTCGAGAGGGCAGGGGAGGATAGTGAACCCAGATGGATGACAACCGGAACAGAATCGTTTACCTGCTTCTCGATTGTTCACCCACTTTTTGAGTCCTTTTTATTTTTATTTTTTCCGAAATAATTTTTTCTCGCGCGGAGGAGAGGGTGTTGTAAAAATAAAATTTCTCTGTATTACCAAAAATTTGAATTCACGTCGAATTATTCTTGATGCACCTGCAAAAAAAATCATTGACCCAAGTGGCCACAGGAATTCTGACGATCAATTCTCACGTGACTCAATCGATACGCGACTAGTGATCTATCGACGAGATTATCTCTTAATTCACTGCTTTACCCCATTAACTTCGTGTCAGTACAGTAAGTTTAGTGATTTCCTGCATAATTATCAAACCCGTATACGCTTCTTAACGGAGTCGTATATATACATATATATTTTCGTTATTTACATAAACGTCAAATAGCTGCCGAAAGTTAATAAATCTCCGCGCGTCATCGACGGGTCTTAATCTACGTTAATAAAAGAAAGAGAAATTCTAATTCATCAGAATGCAAAGCCAAAAGAGAAAGGACACGCGCACGTGTATACATGTATATATATATATATTACAAACGCGTCACACGAATCGGAAGTGCCGAGTAGTAACAACGATATCAATATTCCTCGGGACTGGTATCAATATACAAAAAACTTGGTCTTATCAGCATCAGCACTATTGCGCGTTCGGCATTAGGTACCCCAGCATATAGGTAGTACTCTCGGTAAAGCTGTCTTATCTTATCGCGGCCCTCTCACGAGGATAAGGCGGGGCCTTGATCGCCCGCGCAACAGCCAACAAAACACCTCCACTCGAACTCTTCGAGAATTACCTCACTGAACCTGGATATCCTACGCGTTCCCAATCGCATCCCGCTAACCACTTTCAACCACCTCTTGCATAACGCGAAATTACCGACAGTCGTCTGACGACGCTCGGCGTCGTCATCGTGCACGAATCAATTTCGCAGACTGGACGAAACGTTCGGACCGGACGAATTAACCTAGAATCGAGTCTGTGTCTTTCGTATTCTATGGTCCTTGCTAATGTTCATCGGTCGGTAATGTCGGGAACTATTTTTTTCAGGATATCGACATACATATTATATATATAAATATTTTTTTTTTCTAACCTCCACCGCCTATGTATACCTAGTGACGTCACCTTCGTACCTTCTCGCTCGTCTGCATAATCGCCTATCCAAGCAGCGTATCAGGTCGTGTCGCTTTGGATTTGGTTTCACGCAAAACTTCAAGGTACCAAGGTAGCAACCACATAGGCAAAGGTACGTGTTGGCAGGTTCAAGGCGAACAGTGCGGTTCGCGCACGCGCACCTCCGTCTTCCCAAGGAATATACTTGTATGTAAAGCCCCGCGCACCGCATCGCGCGCCACCCGTACTAGTAGTGCATACCAGACTTCTTCTGCCTACCTCAGGAGTACCGACCCTAAGGCTCGGTTCTTGCTGGTCGTTCGTGTCCCGGTACTGATCGCAGAAACGCTTAGGGTCGCGGTGCGTGCGTGTAACTGCGATAGGCTCGAGCAGAACGGACTTTTTTTTTATTGTTTGAATAAAAAGGGTGGGGGGGGGGGGTAAGAAATAAATCGAGTCATAGAAATTCATCCATAAACATTTCTCACGTTGTTATTATTCTTTTTATCTGCCACGAGTCTTTTACCTTTTTTCATCATTTTCTTAACGCCGAATGGATTCTTCTTCTTTATGGGCTTTTCTTATGGGTACTTCGAGCGACGATATGACCACTTTTTACGCTTTCGTATGTATTTACAGAAAAAAGGACCTATTGACAAAGATAGGGTTGCTGCATCGTGGTTTAACTAATAAAAATTCTTAGGTGCGAAAATTGTTACGGTTTTTGTTACGCAATTGATCGATTTGTTACGGAGGTTTTTTTTTTGGTTTATCATTGCCCTCCGGTATCATCTTGCGTAGTGTGGGCTGGATTGGTAGCAGGGTTATCGTTTTGGGAATATTTTTAGAGGTTGGTGGGAATGGGTTGAGGAAGACAAATGATCTGACGATTGATTAGAAATTTTTGATTGGGTTAATTTTTTTTTTGAAAAGCAATGATGCAGATTTTACTTTGAGGAACGGACGAAATTCGGTAGAGAGGATCTTGAACAGATTTCATTACCCAGGTGCTTCTCAACTCGTGAACGATAAAATAATGAATACTTCATCTTGGAAAATTATTAGCAAGGTTATAGCTGTTATCAGCTGATTGTAAAGCGATAAGCCCGCGTATTATGTTGGTTATGTTAGATAAGACCACTTGCGCTCCTTGAGGTTTTGCAAACTGTGAATTACTTTTTAGTCAAGAGTTCCTCCGTAGATTATGCTAGGACCCCGGCTGACTCTCCCGGAAGCTACGGATAAGAAAATTGGCCAACTGATAAACTACTGGGTTATCTTAGTTTCGATAAGAGAATATATCCCGGCCTGATATCCATACTAGACACCGACTAGAATCCTGGAAGTAGATTCGCCATTGGCTTGAGCATATTTTACCTCCTTACCGATCACGACGCGATAAACATTCTTATCGGTATGACGATCGTTAAATTTTATATCTTGACATGTTTTGAATTCCGATCATCCACGATTCCCCATTGTTGGGTTAAAAAATCTAGTTTAGCCATCCAGCACGTCGAATCAAGCCAAGTCCTCCCTTGATAACAGATGGTCCTACGCACTGTAGAAATATATATATATATTTTTCATCCCTTCCTAATCAGCCCTAATTAACTCCTCCGATCATCGTAAATTATCCACATAGTCCGATCGATCAATATTTCCCTAGACTTTTGATTACGGGCACGTGAATCTTTGAAATATCAATAATCGATATATCTACTCGATTTTTCAATCCGACAAAAAAATTGTCTGGTAGCTCAGTCGGTAGAGTGTCACCCTTCTTCTCACTCGAAGTTATCCCGACGGTCGCAGGTTCGAGTCCCGGTCAGGGCAACGTCGAAAAAAACGTGTGGTAAAAATCCACGAGTGACGCTCGTACTAATTTTTTTTTTTATTGCCATTCTTACCGATATAATTATATCGATAAAAATCACATGACTCGTATCGCAATAATATTTATAAAACATCTTTTGCGCGTACCGATTAAATCAGCCGGTACGTCGTATTTCCCTGTCCAGTCACACTGATTCTCAGTGCTGCCCTTATAATTGATAGCTCGACGTTCAGCGACGATTAACTGACAATCATGAAAAAATCGCCGATTCCTATTTCGAGTGCATTAACAGCGGCAAGCTTAGCAGGAAATAATAGCCGATCGCCAAATCAAACATTCCCGCTATAAATAATGAAATTAGTCCTGGCTGTCTGAATGCGGCACGTGACCTCGCGGACCTCGCCAAGTGTCCATAGGCTACTTGGTCCGCTCGGCGTACCCGTCAGTTCGGGCCGACCTACCTGCAACCACGCAGGCACAATGTATTCCGGCAGTGTCGCTCAACCTGATCGACGATCAATAAATTCATCGATATCGATTCGAGCAATACATCGGTAGTCTTATCAGTACCAAAAAAAAAAAAAAAAAGAAATTGAAATGCCCTCGAATATCGAATATACTTATCCACAGTATACATACGGTGGTCCGGTCGAGAAGTCATCCTCAAGCTTGACCTCTGGGACCTCCCCTTGTTTACTGTACTCAATTGCCTTATATATCTATACACACTGCACGTATAGATATACCGCCTAGCGTACAAGTCGCAATAAGAAATGAGAATCAGAAACAATTTGCCAGTGAAGCAGTTCGCGTTGGAGGTGAAGTTGGCTTCTCTATAGACTCAGGCTTCGACTCTCTTGCTTCGTGGCTCTTGTCGGTTAGGTCTCCGTGGTCCGTCCGTGTTCTCAAGGCCGCCTCCTCCGTTCCCCTCGGACTCACCGATCTTCCTCTCGATCCTCCTCTCACCTCCTACTACGGTTATATACCTGTATCTATAGCTTCTATACGACTCCTCACCTCCCCTCCCGTTAACTCGACTATCTGGTAGCTCGCTCCTTCTCTCCCTCCCTTACTCCCTCTTTCTCTTTTTCTATCTTCACCTCCTCTCACTCTCCTCCTCCCCTCTCGACGTCTCGACCCCCCCCCCCACTCACTGACTTCTGTGAGAACTACGAGGAGGCGCTTCTCGCTGCAGCCTTACATGTGCCACACGCAGCCGTTCTCGAACGGGCTGAATCTCCATAGTCCAATTGTCAAAGTTACGGTGTCTCTTTGTATTATCTTTATTTTTTCTTAATAATAATTTTTGGCTACAACTATTTTGGCTGTATCGAGATAATCTTTTTTTTTTAATACTCTTTTTTTTTCGATCGACTTTCCTTTTTGCACGCGGTACACGCCGATTAGCCAATTGTAGTGTATCGGAAATTGAGAACAAGGTCGGGGCTTCCGAAGTCTTATCTTTTAAAAAGAGACACCAGAGACATCAGAGACCGCCCTGGCTAAGCGGATTCTGTCGCAAGACCTCTTGGGCGTTTCACGAAGCGACGCCTTTTATTACACGGCCGACGTATCAAGAATACACAACTGGTCCCTATCGGCGTTATTCATTTTTTACATCGTTATCCTAAAAACGAAGGACACTCAAAATTGCCTTCTTTGTATACAGATTCGAAGAATTTGTCGATTTTCTATTTTTGGTTTTTTGAGAGGTGGCGGGTGGGGCTGTACACGTCGTCACGGTCCTACTAGCTGCCAGGTCTGCCTCAAAATGAAATGCCCTTCTTTACTAGAGTCTTGTTTTTTTTTTCATAATTTTTTTAAAATCTTTTTTTATCTCAAGACAGACTCTCATCAGGTCCAATACAAGGATCCTTTCTTTACTCGGTCGCCTCTTCGTGACCGGGTGCTCCAAGTTGCTCGTATAATCCTAAAGGAGCTTTCACACTGCTACCACGTTCAGTGACTATCGAGGCGGGTCCTCTAGTTCGTGTCAATTGAAATTAATCCCAGAAAGTCAGTATTGAAAATTCATAGAAACAGCAATCCCGGCTAATGAGCGTCATTAATCGAATTGGCTGAGCGTCTATTAGAAAAAGCAAATGACAGACTGCACAACGCCCGAGGTGAAGATAATTATCGTTAATAATTCTAATATCCTGTCGGGGTACCCAAACGGGACGCAAGTCTTGGATGAGACCAGGCATTCCCGAGATCAAGATCGAGATCCAATCACGTAGAATTAGGATCGAGATCGATTTCAATGATCCATCGAAATCTCGAGGCAAGATCATTTTTGAGTCTCTCTGGCGCAACTTTATATTTTATAGCGTTGATTCTCTTTTTCTTTTATTTTTTATTTTTACGAAATGAGACAAAAATAATCTCGGCGTCGCGACGTCCAGATGCTAGTACGACTATGGGACCCGGTAGGTGCCTTCGTAATGCTTCTTCGAGATGTTTGAGTTGATGATTTTTTTTCCTCGACATTTAGATCGATTTTTTTATCTCCGACCGGTCGCGTTCCGATGACGTCACGTCACAGAAGCGCGAGACGTACTTTACTCTTGTAAAACGAACTTTAACGTGCGCGACGTGAATTACTACCTTGACTGTACTCCTACCTGGAAAACGATCCGTCAAAAAAGTGAAAATACTTTTTTTTTTCAAATTTCCATTTCGCACCGAGAACAATTATCAGAAATCGCTGATCGTCGTTCGAATGTCGCTTTACGTAACAGCTTTTGGATTTTACTATAAAAAAAAAATGTTTTTCAATTTCTTTTCTCTACATTTTATTCGCACATTTTAACGTAGTCTACCCATTGTCAGAATACATGACTACTTTAGTCTATGGTACATTGCGATCTATAGTTTCTGCTGTCTATACTCACCAACTAAAGACTTTATTTCCTTCTTTACGAATCTTACGACGAATTACGCACAGTGGAATATTCCGTACTCCCTGCTAAGCCTGTAGTGGTTTACTTCAGGCTTCATCTTTTAATTTATCCTTGATTTGTCTCTGCCTTTTTTTTTTCATCTTCACTCATATCATCTCTATAATGCTTCTCGAAATCATTTCAATCCTTGAGAACCACTGTTTATCGTGTATACACTATCTGTGTAAACAGGTACCTATATATATATATATATATATATACACTTTTATAGTCATCCTAGGAATATGGAAGTCTGGCCTCCTCGATGGGAATATATAGGACGAAAGAAGGAAGAGAGGCGATCGGCTTTTGTAACCAGGTCTGCCCATAGCCCATGGGATTCCCACGGGAGACCATAGAACACCCTCCCCCACGCCAATCCTCCCAAGTAGGTTCCCACGTGTTTCCGACCGCAAACTCCGTGAAATGCCACTTGCAGTTCTCTTTCTCTCTCTCTCTCTTCTTCTCTTTCTGACAAGAACATCGCACACCGGTTCGTAACGTAGTATCTTCTTCATTGCGCGTGCCGTGCGTACCCTAAGGTACTTTGCACTCCCGGAAACAGGATAAAAGGATACCAAGAAAAAAACATTCTTAAACCTCCATATAGGACTAATCGATATGATTGCGATTATCGGAATCGATTGATAATCCATTTTATTATTAATAATCAATAAAATTGGATAGTAGCAATTATCGCATAATTATCTCTCGTGTCGCTTTAGCGTTATTTGAATTTTCCCGCGCCTCTTTTTTTTTTCATCCAGCGCGCCTCGCACGTCAAGTTTCACGAGAAAGTTTGTCCCCGTCTCACCCCTTATTCTTAGGAAAGTTTTGTGAAAAGTTTGGCTCGTCTTGCGCAAGGAAGTTTTCTCCTGGTCATGACTCTCTCTCTCTCTCTCTCTCTCTCTCTCTCTCTCTCTCTCTCTCTCTCTCTCTCTCTCTCTCTCTCTCTCTCTCTCTTTATATATATATATATATATCTGAATGGACGCCAACGGTCCACGTCCGTTTCACGTTCCGACGCGCCGCCTCGGTCGACCAAGCAACTTTGATTAATCGTCGCCGCTTCCGATAAGACGCTTTATGGGGCATTGTTGCCCCACAAACCGCTGGCGATAGGGAACCGCGAGGCTTTTCCTGGCTGACTCCGCACGCTCAGTTACCACTTAAATTTCACGGAACCTCAGCTAAACCCATGTTTACTTTATTTTTATGATTTTCACCTCGCTCCCACGATCCAATCCTAATTACACCTCGGATCTTAAAATACCCAATTAGCCGTAAGAATTGCACATAAAAAATCCCTATTCAATCAATACCTCACAGGACACACCGTATAAAACACGCGAATAATCTCGAATAAAATCGACTATCGATAAATCCAATCGATAACATTCCCTATAAAACTACCTGAAAACCAATCAATCTGATAATAATAATGCCAACGAAATTCATCCGATACCAAAAGCTTAACAGTCGCGTAAAGCAGTCAAGTATCCAGCAAGTACACGGGGAGGGTGGGGGTGGGGGTGGGGGGGGGAGGTGACAAGACCTTTTGTCGGACAATTAACCCCGCGACTTTGTCGACTCCGGCGTCCCCTCCTTTGCGTCGCGACGCTTCCCCGGTGCGTCTTTCGGCCTAGACTGTAGCAATGAGTCTGAGAGAGATGGAAGATTCAATCGCTACCTCAGCCAGAGAGAGACAGAGAGTGAACGGACTTCGCACCTCGGCTCCCGAGCACACAGAATGGGGATGGCCTAGGGAATTCCGTCTAGTGTTTTTCTCCTGGCGAATCCCGCGGGCCAATGACGGAGCCTCGAGGCCGCAAACTGGCAGCCACGTTCCCGATCGAATTTAAATTAAACTCGTTGCGGTCGCCGGAGCTTTCGTACCCCGATTGTACCCGTGGCTAACAAGTTACGCTCGAACTCATCCCCGTGCGAGGGGAGATACAGCTCTCGGGCATGGCTCACCGTATAGGAGGTTTACCTATATTTAGAACGATAAAAATACCATCGCGCCTCCCGCATGACGGCCTCCTGGCCCGACATTCCCGATTTAAACTTATATTACCGACGCGGCTCCTGGACTCTCTTGGCAGCCCACGAGCAAAGTACGAACTTTCCCGAGAACAAGTTAGCGATAGCCGAGTATACGTAGCTACTTAAATAGATACATATGTAGACTAAAAAAAGACTATACGAAATCGGCGAGAAAATGATCGCCTGTAGTTTTCATGAAAATTCACCCTTAGGAATCTAACGTGACTCTACCATACATTCGCGTCGCGGATACGTGTTCGTGACTTTTCGATTAACCGAAAAACATATAAATTTTCATTTATTCACAAAAATAACCCGCGGGTCGCTCTCATGAAAATGATTTTCAGTCTCTGGCTTAAGAATGCCTATTAGTGCCTATAATGTCTGTTGGGTAAGAGAGATACGTAAAAAAGAATTTACCGTCAACTTGCCCAGGTTGACCATTGCGTAAGATGGCGTTGGGTGGGAGGGAGGGAGGGGGGGGGTGTCGCTAGGTAGTATCGGTTAGCCGGTCTACGTGCTCGACTTCGAGTAACTTTGACGTTGTCTTGGGAATACGGAGAATCGACGGGTACAGATCGACTCTGGGCGTTTACGCGACGAATATACCCTTTTTCAAACGCAACCGACTTCTGATTTCCTACCGACTTTACCGACCAATCGTGGACGAGCTTATCCCTGGGTGTATACAGTGTCTCCCTATACTAGACTATAGCACGTGTATATATTGTACAATACACTCGTATCGCGCACTCGCGTAGAAATGTTATTGCGTAAACCGAGTGACTGACGTCCCGGCAGACACTATTTTCCAAAGAGTCGTATTGCCGTTCGTCCTCTGAGTGTGCACTGTTTATATATAGATATATATATATATATATATATCTATATATGCATTATATCTAGATATATCTATACTGTCCACCATGACTCGTAGTCGTATCCTACGAGAAGTCACATTAGTCTCTTTGGCTGCTATAGCTGCGTTATAAAGAGCGAGAGAGAAATGGGGGGGGGAGTCAATGTGACAGAGAGAGATATTTAGATCTACTGTATATAATATATATATATATATATATACTTAGCTAGGTTATATGTACATACGTATCGACGCATACCGCGCAAGACTCGTAGCCTCGCGTCTATTTTTAGATCCGCTCGCTAGCCCGACGATTATTCCACGCTAAATCATAACTTTTACGATACGAATTGTCCGGATATCGGAAGGCGTCGCGACGCCCTTACACTTTTCTTATGTGATGAATTGTCATGGGTGGTTTTTTAGGGGAGTTTCTTTTTTTAGCGAAATAAGCGGCGATCGAAGGTGAGAGGGGGATGAAAATTTTTTTGGAAATCCTCCCCCCCCCCCCCCCTCGTACCTCCAATTGGATCATTAGCTTGGACTATGTCTGTTCTGCGCTTAAAAATAGAAACGGACGTTTATTTCGAGTGCAAAGCGAATTCGCGCGATCCTCGTATAAACGACCACGTGGCGCACGTGCCCTCTGGCATGTTTACGCGTTCTCGATAGACTTTCCGTGAAACGGACCTAATTCGGAATTGGCAGCTCGGCACAATAATCGATACAGTTTTAATGTCGCTTTCGATCGATCGAACTAGGAAAATTTCGTCGGATCGATAATCCTTGGTGACTTATTGATTTTTTTCTTCATAGCGAAACATACCTGACATATATATATAAATATATATATCTATATATATATATATATATATATGTACGCCTAAGCGTGTAATGACTATATTCACTGGTGAGAAATACGAATTCTGCTTTCGAGAAACCTTATCAGTCCCCCACACGACTTGAAATCGTAAAAAATTATTTCCACATTTCGAAAATCATTACTTCCGGTTAAAATCGGCCGATATTTGTCGCAGTCGCGTGACGTAGTCACTGGTCTGCTTACACGTGACCTCGTCCTTGGCTCAAGTGACGAGACGTCAGATACTGCGGAGATCCTGAGACTTTTAAAACGGTGATAAGGAGGGTTTAATATTTTAAGGATGTCAGAGAGAAGGGATCTACGAGAGGGGTGGCTAATTCCGTCTTCGCACGTGCGTTCCACAGCCTTCTCGCGCTTACGCAACCCCCCCCCCCCTTCTCCTCCTCCACTGCCCAATATACCAAAACGCCACACGCAGTAATGCAGCATTTAGCCACACGTAACTGGTTACGTGTATATATATATATATATACCTTCACAAAATGCAGCCATTGTTCCTGGATGACGTCCCGTTATGTCGAAAGCCAATCTACTCGCGTTTACCGCTTCCACCGGAATGTTAGAAGATGAAAAAGATGAATAGAAGGCTAAAAAGTATACCGGAAGTAGTAGGAGCCGTTGTGAAGCCTAGAATTTTTCTTTGCTTTACCACATGTCAATACAATATGAATATATATATATATATAATTTTTAATGTCACCTGTTGGCCCCCCCCCCCCCCCCTACCACCCTCATGTAAATCTTAGCGAATACATTTTCTCTGCTTTATTTTCTCTCTCGCTCTTCATCTACACAAAACTCTACGTTCCAGCATACCACTGGCTTACTGCACAGTCAAACAGGTACAATGAACTCGTCGATCCGTGAGACAGGGAGATTTAAAATTTACGAGGCGTTTGGAATTCGCGTCCCGTCGCGGCTGTCGTTGCATCGATGCGTCGAACGGCCGAGGTGAGAACCTCATTAATTTTCCATCGGACGGGGCTGCTCGCGGGAGGGTTGGCGGGATTATGTGTGGCGTCTGTGTGCATGGTCAGGTGTTTATATGTGTGACCGAGTGAGGGGTGGTAAAAATTACGGAAGGGGGCTGGAAACTGACGAGAGGGAGAGGGAAAGTGTCAGAGGTTAATGGCATCGACATTTTCCCTGCTCGCGTTAGAGGGGGGGTTGGGAGGATGCTGGTCCTGCAGGTTCAGCCTGTTGTGAGCTGCTGCTTTTACCTGTAGAAATATGAAATTATGGAGGAGCTCGTGGAATTGATTTCCACCGGTACACCCTGTGTATATAAAATTTAATGCTTTTGGTACCGACTGTACCGGCTATGGTTACGTATGTATTTTACTTATACCTTCTCTATGCTTGAGGGGGTTGGCTATATAGGGTGGTACTCCCCCTTTTTTTTTTCTTTTTTTTTTAATAATATACGAAACGAGACTCGCGGGATCGCGGATAAGCACTGAGAATCATAGTTCAAGAATACTTAAGACTAACGATCATCTTGTTAACGTTTATTATCGGTGGTGGTTTGTGGGAGAAAAAAATTTGTGAAATCTCATCGGATCCTTTGAATTTTTATTACGAGAGATGCCGTGCAGGGAGCGATTAATTTTTAGGGGCATTTTTGTAGGTTATGGTGGGTTCGGTTTTTGCGTGTTTTGGACGAATTGAAAAAAAAAATTTCGAAAATTTTTTTTGCTTTTGAACCTTCGGTCTACGACCTGGTTCGTTCGGACGGCCGGCGTCCCGACGTCGGCGACTTTGCATTTAGCTAAGACAAGGCCTTGTCCTGTTTAAGGCAATTAATGACTCAATCAGGATCGGCCTGATTGAGTCTTTATAAGGGCCTGGGGTACACGTGGCCGGACTTCGCAATGCAGAATCCAGTTGCTCCGCAGCATTTATTGACGCCAATGCATCAACCCAATTAGAGTGTATCGTGTACCAGGGATGCTGGGATTCATCTGTGCTTGAGTCCAGTCCCGACACTGTTGAACCCGGTCTAATCTTTTATTTAGGTCACGACCACGTGCGTCGCGAGTTATCATTGACGCAGGGAAACTGATTGTCCAGTTCAGCGACTACGATAAATACGTATATCGACGTGCCGTAAGTGTTTCGTGATGATTAGATAAATATTTCACACGGCAGACCCTCTATAATCAATTCAGATCCAGAACGAGCGTCGCGACGTCCCGTGAAATCTCGATTTATGTATATCGAGTAGAAAAGCGCAGTATAGTGCGGTAATGTTATGACGCGACCAAGTACAGTACAGTACCCCAGTACGTGGTCCAGAGACAAGTGACGTTAATGTGCAATAAATTAGCAGCCTCCCACGCGGTCCACGGTGCACGGCGTGCTTCTAGTTAGATACGCTCTTACACGTCGAGACGTCTTCCTCTGGAAAAATTTACGTCTCCCCTTCTTCATCCTCCTCCTCCTCCTCCTCCTCCTCCTCCTCCTCCTCCTCCTCTTCGGTCCATCCTGTCTCCTCGTAAACACTTCACGCGCCGGGAGACACGCGAAACTGGAAACTCCGCTTTCCTGGCAGCGGGACTTAACCGGTAGTAGACGAGGAAGAGGCTGCACCAGGAGGTGGTAGTACTACCTGTAGTACTCATCTGTAACTGTGGAATAACTACATAAGTACGGTATAACTCGTGTGAATGAAAACGAGTGTAAGTAAACTATGTGTATATATATATATATATTCGAGCAGATGATACGCGGATTAATCGGCTCCATGACGGACAGCATCTTGGGGAGTAGGAGACTGATCCCAGTGCATCGGGGGATGATGGTGCCAGGACGTGAGCCGGTATAGGGATGCGCTGCGGCAAGGACGAGAATGCATACGGGCTGGAAAATCAATCAGAGCCAGATAGCTATCTGGTCTAAATCACGAGGGCAGGGTCGCCCGGTAGACCAGGCAGGATGTCCTAGGGATGACGGAGCTTATCGTGGGGTTCGCGTTTGCCTCGTAAACCAGTAAACCACCCTCGACTCACCCTTGGCTCGTTTCCCATCCTCCCTGCGATTCTACGTTCAAGCCACGATAACCACTTCTCCCCACCCTTCCTCCGGGCTAGTTCCCTCCTCCCACCCCCCCTTGCTAAAGGGAACTTAACCCAAATCTGCACTATACACGCGTCTGATCCACAAAGTGGCATCCGCCATAAAGGTATCTATGATCTGGATGGTTGCCTAAATCGTCATGGCTATATTACGTGTATATATATATATACATATATATATATACATATATAAATAGATACAGATAATACAGGTCCCTGGAACATATCTCAATCAGTTTCACAAATATATTTGCCGCTTCTCTTCAGCCTTATTCGGACATCAGGCGCAGCCTAATTGATTACCCTAATCGGCGCGGTCGGAGGGCGTCCCCGTCCGTCTCCCCTTCCGTCCCCCTCTGACCCACGCTTTGGAATGCTCTTTTTCTTCGTCTTTCCTTCTCTTTCTATTTCTTTCACTTTTTTTTCGCCTACTCATTACTTCAGCAGGTCCAAGGAGTTCCTCCTAGGTTAATACTCTCCTTTCGTCAGTGGCCCCGAGCCGTTCACTTTTTTCCCTCAATTAAGAACTCCGACTCTCTCTTGTATCTTTTTTTATCTTCCTCTCTCTCTCTTCAGTACTTCGCGTTAATCTATCTTCGTCCGTCTCTCCCCTTCTGTCTATGGCTCCACTCACAGAAGATCGCCGCAGCATGTTCTCGGGTTAAGTTTACCTGGCTGATCGCGCACCGTTTATGGATACGCACGAGTCATCGTCGCAGACTCGCTACATTCGCTGGACCACTTTTCCCTCCCCGGCGACCCTGTTCCCACGATGACTACAACCTGGCAAGCCAGGGCGCTCCTGTCCAGCGAGTTTTACTTGACCTGTGCCAGGTACAGTGGCTGCACCGAGGTATACCCTTTTGCATGAGGTTGCTACTGTGCTGAAGTTCGGACCCCGACATGGTGCCAACAATGCACAAGCCAGACCTTGACGAGTTCTTCAAGACTTGACGCTCCAGGTTCCCTTCCGATGAACTCGACTTCTTGACCCGACCACCAGACCCAGACTGTCGGGTCTCAGGAAGTGGCACTGCGAAACCCTCCTAACTGGGCCACTTGTGACTCTAACGTTTGGTAGATGAACTTAGCGATGGGACGATGCGAGGTCATCCGAAACGTGTCCAGGGGTTGCGCTCGTGTCACGCAATGATCGATGCAGTGATTTCAAAGTTTTGTTGTATGAGGTGGTAGAATGGAACGATGAGGGAAGGAGGACCAGGGTGCGGGGGTCAGGGTGAGAGTTCAAGGGTCGTCCCTCCTATAGAGGGAAGAAAATACAGGAAGGGTTGTTAGGTGCTGCGGACCTTTTCGAGCGGTAAACTTCGTAAGCGTGAATTTTCGGGGGTTCCCCAGGTTTACAATGGAGCCAAAACGTGAAGGTTGATGGCGAGGGGGGGGGGAGAAGTGGGGTTGACCTTCCCTTCCGATTCTCCCCTACCACTTTATCGATTGGCTTTTGCCCCCGAAAGAGTGTTACGAGAGAGAAAAATATCAGTCAGGGAAAAACTCCCGAACGAAATTACCCTGGTGTCCTTGTGTTTTTTTCTTTCCGCCCTTGGCGGGGGGGGGGGGGGGGGGGGGGGGGGGGGGG
>JASANN010000145.1:71849-89681 GCA_031762395.1 Calameuta pygmaea | reverse complement strand
TTTGTTTTTTTTTTTGATAAAATTTATTCCCCCCCCCCCCCCCCCCCCAGTCTGCTGTTACATATAAGAAATGAAAACGGGCAATTCGCAGTCACGAAGTCTTCGGGCAAAAAGTTGACGAATGGACGGGAGTAATATTCTGTGGACAGCATTGAACACCCTTACGATTTTACTACCCTTATTCTTCTCCTCTATTGCTACGGATACATGCTTATGATTCTGGTCTGTTTCACAGGACTCTGCTTATCCTTGTTTCTCCCCCTTTCTCCGTGATCGCTGCTTCCTCCTCGCCAGGGAAAGCGAACGTGAAACAGTCACGCAGCTAGGGATTAGAAAATTAAGGCCGGGGAATAAAATTGGCAACGAGTCGAAAGATCTAAAAGGCAGAATCAGTCGAAACAGTTGTTGAACGAATTCAAAAGGGGGAGTCGAGGGGGGGTGAAGCGACAAAGGGGGGACACTCACACGCAGTCCGATAATTCACACGCACTGGCAAACGCACACCCTCGGAATACCTCCACATGTAAGGAGTCCCTTTACATTGAATATGTGTGGGTATACGTGAACATATATACATACATATATATATATATATATATATATATACATTCAAAGGGGGCTAGCATGACTCCCTGGCATTGATCGCGCTGCCACCCTATGAGCAACCCCTAATAACACCCTCTTGCCACCCTCGACCACCTCCTCCTCCTCGTACTCCTCTTCCGCCCTCATCCTCCTGGTCCTACCCTGGTCCCAGCGAAACCCCCAACCACCATCATCGCCGGCACCCTCTCGCCCAACTGCGCCCTTTTGCTAACCCAATCTGAGACCCCTGCAGACAGTGACGCTCAACCTGAAAATCCACAGCTGGACGGTCAGCTGATTCCCGGTCAAAGGGCACTGCTCGTTAGCCACGACAAACTAAGCCCATCAGCCCGAACTTAATAACTGCTAACCCACTACGAGCTCTCTACGATTGTCTCTGTAGTTTCTAATTGTTCCAACCTTATCAAAATCTTCTTGGACATCGTGTACCGGGTCCGATCAGTGGCCACCCTATCTCCCACGTGGTCCTCCAACGCTCTCTTGGTGTCCCAAAGTGGATGATTGGTCTCCGGGCACCCAGCACCATTCGACCCCCCCTGATTTTTCTCTACCTGTCTCTGTATCGATGGGGTTGGATGGAGGGGAGGCGAATCTCTTATCCATGACTACTTTCCCCCTCCTTACCCTTGGATACTTTCCGATCGATTCAGAACCCCCCTCCCCCCCTCTGCCCTTACCTAAATTTCGATCAAAGCTTACTTACCGCCCACCAGTCAGACTTTTCCATAGTCAACGTGTACGTCGATCTGTCAAAATTCAAGCAGATTTCTCGTAGGGCCCTTACGACTCCTCGAGACGATCCTTCCGCTCGACGACAATTATTATTATCGATACGATAATGGCGATGATGATGATAATGGGGCAAACTTCGTTCGAGGACCCATATGACGTAATCGATGGTACCGGGGTCATTACCCCCCAACATCCTACATAGACCCAAGTTCCTTATACGTCATGGGTGTTTCGCTCCAGTTTGCTCACTCGCGTTAGGACTTTGACTTTAGGGTCGGTCGAACGGTTTGAATTGAAGGTCCAGGATCTTCCTGCTGACTTTTCTCAACTTTTTACGAGATACACAAGACATCCAGATACATATATATATATATATCAATAGAATCAGACTATAGATTTAGCACTATTTCAATGACGAAACTGTAAGGATCTTCTAGATGCCATTAACGTCTTTGCATCACCATACCTGAGAAGCATTAAAAACGACACCACGCGGTCTCGTACAATTACTTTTTTTAATTACTCAAAAAACATATTACAATACTCCAAACCATTGATACGTCACTCCTGTACGTCTAAGTCTCTATTACCCGCACCTGTGACACCTCCTATTAATCACTGTCTCCCTCGAGCTCCTTAATGATCTTTGTCGCGCCGTTGCAAATCGGCATTTGTCCTAGATAATACCCACATCTATATATATATATATATCCATCCACATACGTATACACGTGGTTCAAACTGCACTCGAATTAAGCAACACCAATTCCGTGTTAATTAACGCGAACGTTAATCGACTATTTACTACAAGGTCTCAACCCCCCCCCCCCCCTTCGCAAAATCCCGTATGTGTTTCTTCGCGCCACTGCGAAATATCCTGTATTCGCTAATTAAAAAAAAAAAAATAATTTTATCAGATATAACGATCGTATCCTGTACCCTGCTACTTGCCGAACAATTTTTAATCCGGGGAACGCACGGATCACGTACTAACCCGGAGCTCACATGTCTTCCTCGTAACGCTGCACTCGAGATTAGACGACTTTCTAGTTTTCTAATGATCCGGCAAAGCCCTCTGGGTATATAACGCTTGTGTGTGTGTATATATATATATATTCGTGCGTTTCTCATATTCCTCACAGATTTCTGTATATATGCCAACTGGACTTACTCTTACGGTCCATATTCTTGTACGACTATAGATTCTATAATATTGCATGCTACACGTGACACACACGAAACACTATACACAGCACACCCTAACATGACCTATCGGTCTGGTCTGACAGATCGTTGCCTGTCCCCAGGAGGCACACTCCCTACTTCGGCCAACCGGACTACAGACTCTACGAGCTGAACAAGAGGTTACAGCAGCGCACAGAGGTGAGTAGAAGACAAATACGATATATACAGTAGATATAGGATTTATTGCAGGAAAAAAAAATTTTTTTTTCAATTATACATAACCAATCACGATATCCGTAACAATGGATAACGAGTTTGACGCAAAAAAAAAGTTAAGAGGGATGTAACTTTTTTTTTTCCGCTTCAAAAAAATCCTCCGTGAGCCTATGTTAAATATGAGATTTTTTTTTTAACGTTTTAATAGTCACGGAGGGTCCGTTGCTCCAGCATCCGCTATACGTATCCAAGTTCCTAACATATACGTATATACCTATATATGTAACGAAACACGAACTCACCCCCCCTGTGTATTACAAAATTATCTGACTCACAGAGCACCGGCAGATAATGCATATATGTTTATCAGCTACCGTGAATATAGCCTTCGCGCGACCGTCGGTCCACTTGAGAGAGATTCTCGATAAGCGATAAGATATCTTTTTAAATATTACGCAATTTAAATCTACCGGCAGCATATGTCATAGCTGCACGTTAAATTTGCATTGATATTCGTATACGACTTCCATCCTAGTTTCGTATCTACAGCCTATACTCGACTTCCGGTCAATTTCGTATCCGCGTAACACACGTTCCTTATAGACGGTATATATATATATATACCTGTGGTACAGTATAGTCAGACTTCAGTAACCCCTCAATCGCGTACCCGAAGCTATTGTCCTTTCGTGCTCTCTGGGTTCTACGCTCCCGGGAGCAAATCGCCGCTAGTCGGTTTCCCATCTGTGTATCTGCATATATATATATATACAAATAAAGGCGGAGACTCATAGCAAGGATTTTGTCGCTTCGTTGCGAAGGGGTTGAAGACGCGTTTATCGCGATAGTCGGGCGAGGATGTGAGAGGGGGGCGGGGGGTCCTGGTAAGTCTAGGGGGTGAAAAGATCGAAGAGTCTGACGATGGTTCGACCGAGGGTTTGAATTTTGGGGGGCGACAGAGTGGACGGGGGGAGGAGGGGGGGGGGGGCTCTATCGATTCTTTGCCTCGTTAAGCGGCGTCGGGACGGCTTAGTCGACTCGAAATTTATGCTTGTGCCTGTGGAGATAACGGGGGGCGGCGGGAGAGGGGGGTATCGAGTGCTTGACAAATTTCGACTTTTGCGGTGGTTAAAAAAAAGGGGGGGATTTCGGGAACTGCTATTGATAGTGTGGGGGGGGGGGAAGCTTGCAGAGTGACGGAGGGGGAGGGATACACGTGAGAAAAAATGAACGATTGGCCGACGTCGTTAACCCTGTCGCGCGTTGCGTATCTTCCTGTATTTATTGATTCCTTAACTCCGTGTATTTTGTCGCTTTTACGTAGGTGTTAAATTCTGGCGGGAAATTGATGGTAGATTTGAATTATAATTTTACGTAAAATTTATCGCCTCTATCTCGTTTGTGGTTTAAGGATCGAGCGTCGTGACGGTTGGCGTCTAGAAAATCAGTAAAGGTCTGAACTAACCGCGCGTATTCGCGCCAGCACGTTTCTCATGGGGATCGATCAATCCGATATATTATTAAGATTGGGTAACTCGGGAAAAGGCGAACAAGTTAATGCGTCCTAATGTCCGACTAATGCGCTCCTTCGCTCGTTAATCTCTCCGAGTTGGCACGCGTGCTCGCGCTCTTCATATATCTCTCTCTCTCTCTCTCTCTCTCTCTCTCTCGCTCTCTCGCTCTCTCTCTCTCTTGTTCTCTTGCTGTCTCTATATCCTACTTAGTCCCACACTCGGTCGCTCTACGATTCTCCGCGTTTCTGTCCTCTTTCTGATACACGTAAATGCGCCTCGGCTTGTCTCTGTCTATCTTCACGGCCACGTGGCTAGACACCCGGACGCGTCAAATCAATCTTTCTCCTATCTGTACGCGATCATAGCTGGACTTCCAATCGATCGCCTTCCTACATCCGAATCGAACCACCGAACTAAAATACTGTATCGGCCTTAGAGAGAGTACGAGCTGTTATCAGTATGCAAGATCTGGTCTTATCGCTCGAAGACGCATTCGCGAGAGATAATTGTCGCACCGAAGAACTTTTACCAATATCTGATAGGATCAACGTGAAAATTTTAAATCGTACACGAACTAGACTTATCGACGTTCAACGAGGGGGCTCGTGTGTCCCATGAATTGTTAAAACCAGTTTGCAAGAATTTCAAATAAATAACCGAGTGTCACTTTTGAAAATTAACGCGACGCGCCGCGTCCTCGGACTATAAATCATCTTCGTTGGTCTATCGGCTCTGATCTACGTTCCCTGTCAGCACGCGTGTTCACGGTTCAACGAGTTCCTTGCGGTTTCCTGTCAGAGGCTATCCTACCGGCCGCACAGACGCCTACGTACGTTCCCGACGTCGCACGTAAGGATCCGTTGATATTTTAGAATCAAGTAGGTTCGATTTTAGGGCTGGCTGAGGAGGGATGTACTTTTTTTTTTCAGGGAAAAAAATAAATCATTTATAGTACCGACGGTGGGTACGTATTTCAGGTCAGATCCACCTAAGGGTCGTCGCAGCTGGAGATCGAAATTGCTCAAACGCAAACGGAAGCCTCGCGATACCAGCGGAAGGCATCGTCTACGGGTTAGGATCTTGAAGGTTATCGTTTGCTCAGCCAATTTTATTTCACTCCTTCTCGCAGTCATTGGTCGAATGCTCGAAGTAAATTGTATTTCTTACCTAGACGGTAATATTCCAGAACACAACAATAAGCCTGTCCAAATTATACTTGATCAGGTACCGGCTAGACCCATTCGGGCTTCTACCTGGGTAGACAGAGGTGAAATAGGTGACTGCTGGACGGAAGGCAGTCAGCAAGGGGATGTACAGGATGGGTGGCGGTCATACATGGCGTAGGTGGTCTGGTAACTCGTGGAAGAGTTTTAGAGCCGGTAAGAGTCTAGCCGGGTAAGAAGAGAAAGAGATGAGTAAAGGTGGAAGGAAATAGAGGAGCCATGTTGGCAGGGGGGGGGGGGGGCAGGCAGGTAGAGGGACGAGCGAAGGAGTCCGTGAGGTGGGGAATGGCAGTATCAGGAAAAGGAAGAAAAAATAAAGGAAATAAAGGAGAAACAGGCCAGGGGCGGTGGGTGTAGCGAGGGAGGGTACGGGGTCGAGGGGGACAGGGGAGGTGACCCCCACGGGCCCATATCAACTGGTCTCTCTCGTGTATACCTTCCCGACGCCTCGTTTCGTATGATAGAGGTTAGGAATATTCCAACCGAGTGGTCAGGACTCTCATCTTGCTTCTAGAATGAAACGAAACTTCCATGCTTTCTCCGTACTTTCTCGTAGTCACTCGGCGCAACAACCTTTTCCAGCCCGCCGCTAGGAGTGAACAGAGCGCGCGTGTCGCCCCCCTCGTGGTACCACTGTCTTTCTTCGACTCTTTCGGTCTCGCCTCGCTCTCTCTCTCTCTCTCTCTTGGAGTCTCTATGGAGGTCCGCTAGTGCGACTGGTTATTCCGCGCTCGACTTCTTTTTTTTTTTTCCCGAAATGAATTCACGTAACCTGGCTATCCCGGTTTGCAAGCCTCGACGACGGCGCCGCAGTCGCCCAGGGCTGTAGAATACACCAGGAATCGTGTATGAGTTTCGCTAGGACCTAGGTGCTAAAAAATTAAACCTCTATGACATATATATATATATATGCATAATGGTAAATTTACTGTATACCATCTCTCCCAGGTTGATCCTGACGGTCATCGCGACAGTGGAATCCTGGTAAATTCTATCGATGATTTCAGGATCCGAATTCCTAGCGAACGTCCGTTGGTTTTTCTATTATTCGGCCAGTAGGCCGGTAACCGAACACTTTTCAAATTAATTTCAACGATTTCTATGGGCTGTGCTGATACGCGGAAGAGAAGGGGCGGTCAGTCGATTAAAACTATCAGCCCATCGCGATAACGTTAATTAGCCTGCCGTAAAATATTCTCAAAAATTCAATGAGCTTTACTCATTTTTTTTTGTCTTTCGCGTAGCCCGATCAACGAATCCTCATACAGACCCGCGTATAACGATAGACGTCGGACGTCAAATCGTAAAGTCTGGATGACCTACCGTTCGACGCCTCCAGGAAATGTTCAAAACCGTCTTAGTGTCTGCCATAGGGGAAACTTCAATTTTGCAAAGGCGAATGAGTATTCGTCATAGCCACTCGGTTCGTAGCCCTTGACCACGGTCAGTGTCGTCCTTGTACTCGCGATCGTCGTGGTCGTCGGCGTCGTCGTCGGTGATGACGCGTACGCGGGGCACTGCTGTTCGAGGATGGGGGTCGGGGGGATGCTGGACGAAGAAGCAGCAGCAGGACCAGCCGTGTTTACAGGACACTACCCGTTGTGCGTCGCCGTAAAGTTTGGTCAAAGTTGAGAACCGTCGTGGGAGCCTGGGTAATAAAATGAGGGCCCCTGTTCTCCCCCGGGGGTGGGGCCCCCTCGATAACCCATATTGTACCCCCCAGCCCCGGTCTACTCCCTCTCACCGCCGCCCCTGGTCGTATATACCGGGACCGACCGGGCGAGTTTTGTCCCGGACCGACGTGCCAGAGGCAAATCTTCGTCATTGAACAATGGTCAAGCGGACGATGGGAAATTAGCGAAAAATGATGGGCCTGTTCGACGTAATTTTAGAAAATTTCTGATATACGAATGACCCCGGTACTATCAGTCGTTTGGCTGTCGATTAATTTTACATGTAAATACGAGAGGTGGATCGCGCTGACAGTACTTTTGCTGCGCGATATATACACGATCATATACCACCCCTAGTCTCCCTCCCTCCCTCCTCGCCATCCTCCCCCTAACAACAGTAGGGTGGTACAGTCTTTGCGAAAAATCTCATACCCCCGCCCTCAACTTCCACCTGGGTGGAGGAAGGGGGGAGGGAACGGGGGGGTACACACCGAGCTAAAAGTACGCGGCTCTTAAATAAAATCGACGATAGACTACTCCGAGAGGCGAACGGATATATTTCGCGCTTCAATGGAAACTACCTTAAGGCCTGTAGCTCGAAGCGCGTTTTTAATGGATTAACACGTATGTAACGATTTTCTAGCAGTTCTCGAATAAATAAAGTCAAATGGTACGGTAAAGGAATGTAACTCGGTAAAATCCTTTCTCTCCTTTATCGCGTTTCATATCGACGGTGCGGAGAGGACAGTTTTGAATTTCGCGGGCCGACACAGTCGCTGCGACGCAACGGCCCGAAGCAGCCTTAAAGTTACGCCGTAATACATATTTTTCAATATTTCTCTCATTACTCTCTCCAGCTTTGTCTCTCGGTGCTTCACCCTCTCGTCCTCTCTTGTGCTCTCTCCCTCCTCCGGTCCCCTCCCCCCCCCCTTCTTTCCTCCTCCTCGACGCTACGATCGATCGTAGTCGAGGCCTTTGATATTCGCCGACATCGCACGTACGCTTACGCCCCGTGCTCGCATTCCTATTTTGGCCGTGTTGTCGTCATAATAGATGGACGCGGATTCATCTTTTTTTTTCTTCGTACCCACTTTTCTTTTTTTTTTATTACCTGAATAAGTTCACCTTCTCGACAACGACCCCCCCCCCCCGGCCCCCCATCCGCGTCCCGTTAATAATTTCCGAAAGTCAATAACTTGGACTCGTAAAAACATTAAATTGGGACGAACCACGGACTCGCGACAGTTTGCTTTATTTGGCACGAGCCGATGGCTTACGCTCGAAATAAATCTTCGCGTAGATGCTAGAGGAAAGCGGGAGAGGCTGTAAAACGATTGTCGAGAGCCGTAGGCACACTCCATCTTGTCGTAAAGTTACAAACTATATATCAGCTGTCGTGCGTTTACTTTCGAAAAATCGGCAACGCTCGTCGTCGTGGACACCGACTCCGTGAACGTCTAGTCTTTTCCTTCGTAGGTATAAACTCGACGGTATTTCCCTCTCCAGGAACCTTCCTCAACTTGCTGTTCCAGTGTACCCGGTGTAGATCCGTGTCCTGTTTATTCCCGTGTTTTATTTCTAGTCCTTTCGTATGCGCCATACTGTTCCTATCCTAGCTACATCTACCGGCGTAAATAGGCAACTACTAAGTGAAACGTCTCGGGCGCATCGCTTCGACTCGGTACGCGTCCGTTAGATACGCACTACGGTGGCGCTCGTTCTGGCAGGTGAAATATTGTTATTAAATTGCTCGAAGAATGGTCGCGCCGGTAATTAGTCGTGCAGTTAGTGTCGACAGGGAAAAGCCCTACGCGCCACGACAATTATTTATCAATCGCGCGGTGGTGTCCCTGCTAAATGGGACACGATTCATAAAATCGAGTGGCGCTACGGCGTACGACGGGAACTGGGAGAGAACAGCGATAAAATGCCCCGTGTGTCGTATTTCGTGTGTGTGACAGTTAACGCTTATAGAAATATACACGTAATTTCGTACATGACCGTTTACGTGTTCTCTGTATAGCGAACGTTAACTGACCAGTCTCATGGCTGAATCGTCGAATCCTCGAAATACAACGTAATCGGATGAATACGTGTGTCCCTAGTGTAATTTTTCAATGAGGGGGTTGGTAATTGCAGTTGTCTTTGTCCCCTTAAGAAATTGTCAATAAAGTTGCTCGTGACTTTGACAGTTCTTTCGAATGGGTAAGTGAAATGCGGGATTCCCCGTGGGACGTTCGCAGCGCCACCTGTGGAAAAATTTCAGAAACTCATATGGCGGGAATTGTGATTTCTCAAGACGCTCCTTTCTTTCGAGTTACCTTTCATAGTCACATAGGTTAATTACACTCGAGGGTTGTTCGTGGCTGTTCTCTTACCCGTCGAGGGAGAAGCAGCGAATAGAAATAAAGGGTGATATGGAAACAAAAAAAAAATTGTTCGTTGACATGATAAAATAATAAGACTGCAGGAAGATTCATAATTGAATGAAACGCGAAAAACAGAGCCAAGTGGTGGTAGTTCTTCGTAAGGGCGAAATGCTATAATTTCAAGCCAGACAGTCATGCGTTATTCAGCATACGTATACTCTCCCGCAACCCTTTCTGGCATACTCCTACCTCCTACCTCCCACCTCCACCTTCCTCCTACTCCTAACAAACCTAACCTTCATGTCTCGGACTATTCCCACTGCACGGCGTTACGGTACACTGTACCTAACCACATTCACCCTCTCGAGACAAATCGACACGATATTATTATTATTATCGACGCCGCTATATTTCGCTGTTAAAAAATAAAACAAAAGTATATGTGTATCTGATATCTCAAATTTTTTTTTCTTCATATTTATTTCTTCATCTCCTGTTACAGGAAAGCGACAACCTTTGGTGGGACGCGTTCGCGACTGAATTTTTTGAAGATGACGCCACCCTCACCCTTACGTTTTGCTTAGAGGACGGACCCAAGAGATATAGTGAGTACAACGCAAGTATACAAAACACCCTCCTCCGTATCATCGATCCAAGAAAAATTCGTTTATCCACCCACCCCTCCCCGCCAACACGGCGACCATTGCTCTTCCGATATTGTTTCATCCGCATATACCCCTTCTCCTTCCTTTTACTTATATCTCCGGCCAGCCTTGTATCTTCCATCGCATTACACACATTGCACGTACGTGTCGCGCGTATATTTGGGCAGCACGTGCGACCCTTCCAGCGAAGCGTTCAACAGTCAACGGAAGAAGTATATTACTTGGTAAAAAAAAAACAAGTTGCACCAAGGAGTAAAAGAGCGAAGAAAAAAAAATAACGAACGAAACAAGTAGACACTGAAATGACGCAAAAATACCAGTTTTGCTGTTTTTTTTTTTTTTTTTTAATTACACTTACGTCCGTGCGTTGTTATACGTCATTCGATGATACAGCTCACGTTGGAGCATGATCGTGACGTATTTTGTCTTGTGCTCCTAGCGACGTTCGCTCACACGTAATATTTACTTGTTCGTCGCGTTACGACATCCTATCACTGCTTCGCGTCCTTCACTCCCGTAGACGATTATTTTCCTCTCCCACCTCGTGCCTGTAAGAGTCGACGGCGCCGAACGTCGCTTTACGACGATTGCGCAAGAAGTACTAATCAAGTGTACGCATACTTTTTCAGCGATAGGAAGGACGTTAATACCTAGGTACTTCCGCTCGATATTCGAGGGCGGAGTGACGGAACTTTACTACAACATGAAACACCCAAAGGAGTCGTTTCACAATACCAGCATAACGCTAGACTGTGATCATTGCGTCATGGTCACGCATCATGGGAAACCGACGTTTACGAAGGTAAGGAGATACCAAGAATTTTACTTCTGATACAAGACTTTTGGTAGGCTGGATGAAAAAAAAAATATTTCCCCTCGCCCTGAATAGGAGGTAGGGAGCTCGGTTCGACAATCGATTGTACTCATTTTTGTAATTTCAGGTGTGCACGGAAGGTAGGCTAATACTGGAGTTCACGTTTGATGATCTCATGAGGATAAAGTCGTGGCACATGTCTGTAAGGACGCATCGAGAATTGGTACCACGGGCGGTAGTGGGTCTGCACACTGCTCAGCAGGATCCAACGGCGCTGGAGCAACTGACCAAAAACATCACCAGGCAGGGAATCACGAACTCGACCCTGAATTATCTTAGGGTACGCATGTGATCTGTTCGGCTTCGTACGATCCTTGATCAAGGTTGGCCTTGTGAAAGTCGTTCGTTTTACGTTCCACCGGGGTCTTGACACTTTCACCAGTGCCAGCTCGGCTGATACGACCTCAGCTCTTGTTCTCTCTTTTTTTTAAATTACTTTTGTCTCCGATGAACCAAGAACAGGTCCGCGCTCCACTAATTCATTATCTGTAATCGTCTTTGCAGTTATGTGTCATCCTTGAGCCGATGCAGGAACTGATGTCCAGGCACAAGGCTTACGCACTGTCGCCCCGGGACTGCCTCAAGACGACCCTGTTCCAGAAGTGGCAGAGGATGGTTGCCCCGCCGGGTAAGAGAGGTAGACGGACAGTTGCTTTACATGAGAACCACCAGCCAGTGGAGCCAGCTACTACTACAATCTTGTTGCGAACTGTGAACCCACATATATCGGTTATCCGGTGATTGAATTCCGCTCCACGTCGCTGCACATGAAACTTGGTTCCAGATGACTTGTTTTTTTTTTTTTTTTTTTTTCTTACATTGGTATGCTTGTCTCACGAGAGTGCCAAGGCTGCATGTTGTAAATGTATTTTTCAATTGAATCAATTTAATGAAATCTTTTTTTTAATTATCCTCCTATCAGGCTCATCGTACTACCGGAGGTCACGTACTACGAAAATATATCACTAGTTCGAGCGAGGTTATATTTAACGTTTTCTTTGTATACCTATTGGCGGAATTTTTATATCGATCAGAATCGCCTGACCGGGCAGTTGGTAGAGGCAAATCGTAGATAAGAATGTATCGTTAAGGTCAAGAGAACTCTGGAACCAAGTCCACATGGCACAATGCAATGTTGCTGCGAGCGTGCTTAACTGTTAATAATAAAAGTGCAAGAGATATACGTAGCGTGCGAAGACGTAAAGTATCTATCTGTCGCTGCATGTGTGCCTGTGTAACTAACAAGCATATGTCAGAGACCTTTGATTTAAAGAAAGGTCCACAGCTGGGTAGTGATATTGTATTAGTATATGCTTAGCGCCACTATGGGTGCCTACGCCGAAGGTATTCTCAATGGATATTTTTATATTGCAGAGTCCCAGAGACCGGCGAGTAAGAGAAGAAAGCGGAAGGGCAGTACCTCGGGTCCGGGGAACAACGCCCCACCGGCGCCAAGTAAAAAGAGATCACCCGGGCCAAACTTTTCTCTAGCGTCTCAGGTGATTATGGGCTACCGATAGTCATTGAAAAACGGATACGCCTCTTCGTACGAGTATTTAAAGCCCTTAACCTTGTACTTTACGTTTGGATTGAACAGGACGTGATGGTCGTGGGTGAACCTTCTCTGATGGGTGGGGAATTCGGCGACGAGGATGAACGGCTAATCACGCGGTTGGAAAACACGCAGTACGATGCGGCAAATAGCTTAGACGCTCACAGTCACGACACCTCGGGCGGACCCCCGCCGCATCCTCACCAATTTCATTCGGAACCAACCCCCGGAAACTCCTGGCCACCCGATCGCGGTCCAGGACCGCCACAGGGAGGACCTGGCAGTCAGGTAAGTAACCGACGACCTTCTTCGTGGTAGCGATGCTGTCTTCAGTGCTGTTCATGTATTCGTGTCCACTTTTCAGGGTGTTCAGGGCTCGCAAGGTGGCGCAGGGGCTGGTGTACAGGGATCACAAGACGCCAATCAACAACAGCAAGACAAGAAAAGCCCCGCGGTGAGCCAGTGAGGCCAGGAGTCCCCGCGCCCCCCCACCAGGGGGCGACGGGGGCGCAGGCCCAAAAATGTGGCTCCCTAGCGGGGCGAGAATCCTAACCTCCCCACATCCTACCTGACGTCCCCAGCCACGCGACTCTCGCAGGTCGGTGTTCTTCCGCTTGCCCACGCAGGCCTACCTGGCCACGCCGAGCACGCCCAGCTCGGTCCTTCTTCCATAGGGATGGAACCCTCGGAGTTGGCTCATGCTCAGCAACAACTGCTGGCGGAGTCTGGACCGGGCACGATGCTGTCGCCATCTGGTCAGCCTACTGGTGGAGGCTTGACGCAGCCGCTTCAGCAGGGACAGGGCCATGTCCAAGGTCAGGATCCCTTGCAGAGCTTGGTGCAGCAGCTACTCTATCTACAGCAGCTCGAGTATCTTCTGGCTCAACGAGGTCACATCTGATCTACGGAAACGAGTCCATTGGGGGGCTTCTTGTGACTTCCTCAACGACATTTCCTCGATGCTCCCTCGACAAGAGGATACCGCGCTTCCGTCAAGTTTTTTAAGGATGATCCTTTCCGTTCGTCGTACCTCTTGAACATTTTAATGGACCTACGGTGCGAATCTCGCGAGTATCAGAAAATGGACTACGTCAGAGCTGCCCTCTGAAGTTTTATCGAGGCACCAAGAGGTAGATAGGTCCGCGTGGTCCTGGCACAGGATTCTAGCGAACGGACTCTCGATTAGCCAATTGATACGGGAGATTAAGCGTCCACGTATCCTGCGCTCAGGAAGAGTCCCGCGAGGATGATATTAAGTGATCGCTCGACTGACTCTGCTGCTTCGGGATACCGCTTATGGACAGGCAGCGCGCGAGAGAGTGAGCGCCTTTTTCTTTTTATTTTATTTTATTTTATTTTTTTTTTAAAGCGTGTGATAAAACGAAAGAAGTGACTCAGTGAGAAAAAAAACGAAGAGAATCGAAAATAATAACTGAAAAAGGTTAACGCGAAATGAATGTACGCCACGTCGCAAGAGACGATTTCCGCTCTGGCGCGAGCTGTGAATGAATCTCTATCCGTCAACAGTATTGATATAATTATAGAGTAAATGCATATAATATTGTAAGAGATCTAGCGTAAGTATGTATTGTGCAAACGTGCGTGGAAGAGAGAGAGAGAGAGAGAGAGAGAGAGAGAGAGAGAGAAAGAGAGAGAGAGAGAGAGAGAGAGAGAGAGAACGAAAGGAAAAAAGAGAATGAACCGAGAAAATGAATAAAGATGCGTGAATGAGAAATCGTAGAAAAATTGAGAACGACAGAATGAGAGAAAGAGAGAGAGAGAGAGAGAGAGATAGCGAGAAAAAGAGAAAGATAAAAGCGCAAGAAAGAAAGTAATATGAGCGTGAAAGGAAAGTTAAGCCAAGGTGAGGAAGTAGGAGAGCGCGAAGGAAGAAAAAAATCACTACGAAAGTGCAAAAAATCCTTTGATCACAAACGCACAATCCCAGACCGTCGTAAAGACTCGAAATTATTGTAGCCCCTTTATTTTTTTTATCCCATTTATCGAACCACGATTTAACGCCAACCTCCCATGGGTATCTTCCTTACCGCCAGGCATAAAATCTCCATTGGTTTTCTATTTCCCCTCACCTCTTACCTCGTCCTCGCCTCGTATTACCGAGGCAGCGTTTCAGTCGTGCACATGTAATCTTAACAAAAGATGCGCGCGCATGTCGTAGAGATCGTAAAGGACGCCGCGCCAAAAACAAAACAGCTCAAGAAGCGACAACAGCTGCTAAGCGATCACCGTAAAAAAAAAAAACATTATTATTATCGATACCAGGCAACGTCAAGTGTCACGCAATTTTCATTACTCCCAACTTAATCAGATCCGTTCCTAACGTGTAATTAACGAAAACGTAACTTGAACGTCATTTCGACACTTTTCAATTAATCAAAACGTCAATCAGTCGAAAGACAAAAACTCGAAACTCCTCCTCTGTTGTATACACGTCAAGCAAAAGTTGTAACACGACCCGCGCATGCGCAACGACCAGACAAAATTTTGCACAGCGCTTGTGGTGATCCTGGTATACAGCAATATATATATATATATATATATATATATATTACACGCACGCGCGCACGCACATACACACGCTCTGATCACTTTTATATTGTAAAAAGTTCCTTGCGCGTTACGTTAAACACATTGTATATGTTCCTCGTTGTATTTGTTCCTATTTTTCTACTTCGCGACGCATTGTGTTTTATCGTTCTACCGGATCTTTCTCAATTCTCCCGCCCTCCCACCGTCAAACAGAAGGCACTCGCGTACTCTTAAGATCATTTCCTAAATACCTAAGTGCGGATTCTCAACGGGGTGGTCGCACTGTATACGCAATGCGCGATACGAAATCGATTAGACGCGCGAGAGGGAGAAGTAGGGTGAAATCGTTGACAACGTCGCTGCCTCCTGCAGCAACAAAATCCACAGCCCGTGTGTATATACATATATATTATACGTATATAGACGCTGCACATTTCTTGGATCACCACACGAGCGACACACAGCGGAACTTTCGGCAACTCGTTGTATCTTCTAACCGGATCCGCTTAGCGAATACGAATGAAAAATTTATATTTTCTAATCGAATAACTTGATTCTATCGTTAATCGAGCATATCGGCGTACCGATTTTTCTAACGTAACGTCACTTAGTTATTTTACTCTTCGACTACTTGGCGATCCGGAAAGACCTCGTTTTTAACGACGTCCTCATATCCGTTTACACGAAACAGCGTCGAGATTCGTGCAAGTAGAGAACATCCGATCACAATCCTTTTTATCGGTTCTCTCCCCGCCACGAAAACTTCGCCCGATACTTCGGATGACCCGATATCGTCACCGCGTGACCCGAAGCGTCGATACGTCGAAATGGCAATTCGCGTTGCCGGTCGTTGATACTTTTTTTTGGATTATGTATATAAGAGAGGGGGGGATATACATAAGAGACAGCGTTAGCTTATAGTCCAGAGAGAACACGAGACACCTATAGGTACGGGCTTATTATTATTATTACAATAATTTTATTATTATTATTAATTATTAATATTATTATTATACGCGGTGGACACGGGAGGTTTCATATGAACGGTTATGGGAATAAGCAGATACCCCATTACGCGCGTTTACACTCATCATGTACACACTTATACATATTATACATACACACGTCATGAATTAGTTGGATAAGGACACGCGTGAAGCCAGTACAGTCCCACAGCGCGAGTGTTTGCGTGAAAGTAGATATGTAAAATGTTGGCTGAGTCTGTATCTCTGCGTGCGTCCTGCGAGCGCACGTGTTACGTTCCTTTGGGAATGAAGTGCGGAATGAATGGTAATGAGGGA
Source organism: Calameuta pygmaea (assembly GCA_031762395.1). Lineage (NCBI taxonomy): Eukaryota > Metazoa > Arthropoda > Insecta > Hymenoptera > Cephidae > Calameuta > Calameuta pygmaea. Next base: position 73,221 of record JASANN010000145.1, on the reverse strand, counting down.
ATGAACGATTGGGAGAGAGTATGGAGATGGAATGTGAGCGAGAGAGAGAGAGAGAATGAGTGGACACGTATCGTTTGATTGGCCTGCATGAGAAAAAGAGAGATAGAGAGAGAGAGAATGCGAGTACGTAAGGGCACGAAGGAACGAGTGATTTCGACACGAGCATGGTGGGTTTTAGGATAAATGATTTATTGACAAATGTTGTATATTATTACGAATTATAATGACACTATTATAATTAATTAATGAATTATTATACTATAATAATGTGAATTGAATTTAAACAAAAAATACATAAATGATAAGTAATAGGAAATTTTTAATTGTTAGCGAAAGCACACGAGGAGCCGCCATTTAAATACGAACCGCCTAGTTTCAACTTGATGATAGTGATACGACCGATTCCCTCGTAACGGACGTGAAATGCGCGGGCTTTTTGAAAAAGTCATTCGGAGCCCCTACGGGACGATGCTCTCGCGTGATTCGCTTTTGTCGCGTCTGCGAGTGACGCGTGTCGTTAAGAAAGAAAATGGAAAAAAAAAATTTTTGTTGTAAAAAGTGCATTACCAAAATATCGATACTTCTCGTGTCGACTGTACACAGGTTATAATTTATTGAACTGTCGATCGTCGTTTTACACTGATCGATGGTCGGTACTGTCGCACATCGAAGACTCCACTATTTTGAATAAAATGGCGGATCCAGTCACGGGTTCAAATTTGTCAGTTTGCTCTTCTTCGTTAAATGTTCTGAATTTTTTTTTTGAAATTCCATCAGGGATCTGCAATTAAAATGAATCGCAGCGTCATTCGATCGCCGTGTATAACGTACTTGTAAATAAATCCATAAATTATTTTTCCCATTCTTCTGACTGCGTTAAATTTTCGAGTCTCTATGGTGTCGATGTTACAATTACAATTTACTTCAAGCCGATCCTCATTGGGTAACTCGTAATACGGCCAACAAGCTGACGTCATCGCGCGTCTCAAATTTGGAAATGCACTTTTGCGACCGCAAGATACCAAAAAGATGTCGACATCGATCACGCGGGCTCATGGCGGTAGCGTCCACGCCGGAAGTGTCAATTGCTGGAATTGTCGATGAATGGTTTGGAATTGCAATTCGACCGAATTTCGCCATCGAATTTTATCATCCTGATCATCCACCTCTTACCCCTCATCAGCAACCCCTTAAATCTAACCACGGTGTCCATCCATTCAAGCCATTAAGTCATCGAGTCCCGTTTCGCCAGTTCCCATGAATCGAAAATCATACAAACTAGTTTTTAAATATGTAATGAGAGAGAGAGAGAGAGAGAGAGAGAGAGAGAGAGAGAGAGAGAGAGAGAGAGAGAGAGAGAGAGAGAGAGAGA
>JASANN010000145.1:50116-71749 GCA_031762395.1 Calameuta pygmaea | reverse complement strand
CAGTTTAATCATGAATAAGAATCTATCTTACAAAATGCAACTTGAAAAAAGTGCATTAAATGCCTATAATTATTCTCCGTCATTATTTTCATTAGAGAGAAACAAATCAAGCAATTTCGAACGTTAAAAATATATTCGAGTTTTTGCCAAAACTTCGATATCAAGTGTACATTTATTACCGAAATAATGTCTGCTTCCTACATAATACGAACATAATAAGTGTCTGAACAGACCATCAGGGATATTTATGTATACACAAGCGTATACAAATTTATGTTTAATTTCGCATTCAAACATCATATGTATTGAAAAGAATTTTTAAAACAACTCATCAATATCAAATACAAATATAATGTATATTTTTTTTTTTACAAATGATAATAAATTATTAATGATTACGCACCACCGTTGCAGAATCCTTTTTCGAAATTTGCGGCTTTGTGCCACAACTTTGTTCGGAAGTCAAAGTACTCTACACTCTCAATCGATTTTAGAGTTTTACCCCCTATTGTTATTAGTAACTTTGGCAATTCGTGAGGTTTTCTCGGTCTTATCCCTAATGTTTCATACGAGAACTGTCCTACTCTTTTGAGTAAATGATACTCCATAGCTTCTATTAAACAGTCTTTACCTATAAAATAAAACATTTAATTATGTAGTTTAGCTGTTTTTGAGAATGCCTGAAGATGTAATGGTCGTTATTCGTACGCTTGCTTACATTGAGAATTAGCTTTGAAAATTGGTTCTTCCCAGACATTTTTTATTAGATACGTTTCAGGAATTAACGGAAGGCGAATTTGTTTAATTAATTCTGCCAAGTACTGCTGTCTGTCTTCTGGTTTATATTTAACCCAAGACATTACAGATTCGAATACGATTTCTTCAGATGGCACTGCCAGATGATCTTTAGAAATAAGTTCCATTAATTCTTGTGATGACAATTTGAAAAACGTTTCATTTTTCACAATCTCTCTGCAAGAAGTGTCATCCATGTACTTATTTTAATTAATATAGATACCTTATGAAAATGGTCAAACCACAAAATCAATTCCACGTTCAAGAATCCCACTGTTACATAGTTTTCAACATAACACAGTTGTCTGAATGTAGAACTGATCTCATGACTCATTTACAGTTCTAGTTCTTACGAGAAATGATGCTGCATGTAACCATTCGTTTGAGCGAGGAAATCAACACATCCATATCGATTAGCAAGTGCACGGATTTCAAAACAGTTTGAGGGACTCAATTGCGTACAGAGAAAATCACCGCAAACATAACTGGCAATTTCAGCTTGTAAAGAACTTGCAGCAGCTAGTAAAGGTCGCACGTTATTTTCATTTACGTGAATCATATTACCATACATAAATTGAACAAGATCGTTCAGGACAGTGTGATTTATATCATGCAGTATAACACGGTCCAGCGTAGGAGCCTTGAATTTCTCCAACATCTCACGGAAATAGAAACTGCTCGCTGCCAGGACCTTTTTATTTGCTGGTACTTCTAAGCCAGCATCAGCCACCAAGATTAAATCCCTAAAAATATTTATCTTAGATAATATTGCAAACATAATGTTGCCTGATATTTGTATTATACAAAATATCAATGCTTTTGTTTAAAGGAACTTATTGGTCTTCTTTGTCATTAAATATATGTTTATTATAAATTTTCAAATATTATATTTTAATAGTTAAACGCAGCATTCTAAAGATCTCAATAAAATATTAGTCAAAATTGAGAACTAAAATTTCTTTGTTATTATCAAACTGTAATTTGAAACAATATAAAATTTACTTATAATAGTTAGTGTTTCAGAAAAAATTGTAAAAATGTTTGCACAGCACATATTATTTGAAACATTTTTTAAACCATTCATTGTATAGAAATTTTGTATAGCATAATTTCTTAGAAGTTTACTTAATTCAAATTTATCAGAATAACTATACTTAATTTTAAAGTTAAAAACTGTTTTTATTAATCCTTCATTGTAATACTTATTGTCTGCACATACAAATTCACACCAGTGTCAGAACACAGGATTAATTATAACTAACATATTGTTATAATTAACACAAGTTATTCTTAAGTCATTTCATGTGTAAATATAAAGTTAAATGAGAAATACAATGCAAAGTATAATTAAATGAAAGCAATATTACTTTGGCATTTCACGAAGCACATGAAGTTTTTCGCCAGGCAAATGATCACTCCTGTATAGTAGCACATGTTTCCCATTCTTTCGAAATACATATTTCAAAAAGAGTCTTTTCGTAAAATTCATTTCATGAGTAACACCAATGAGTGTATGCCGACTGAAAAAAAAAATCAACTGAGTAACTAACTCACCTAGCCACCTTTCATATACTAATTTTAAGATTAAAGAAAAATATCAGAATTAAATAATGAATATGTAATTCTATTAAAATTTCTATGCCTAAATTTATTTCATTTATTAATAATTAAAAAATACAAAATTTACAGTATTATACAAATTTAAGACCCCTCAAAATGTTTCTTACAAATGATATGTACAAAGTCATTTTACTCTATGTAATAATCCCTGATTATCTTGCTAGTTGCACCTTTGTATTTTCACTTTGAAAATTAGACAGACAAAAAAATAATAAGAAGAAAAATAAGATGTGTATAACCAAATGTAACTGATAACAAAAAACCCTTTTTGTATCACATAAGTTCTCAATGTTTGTTAATCCCTCAAAAACCCTTCTTTTTGTCAAAATGTATCTTTGAAGTGGTTAAGATTTTCCAAACTTAAACACTAATTTCTCTCTGTGGGATATTAAAAAAAAAGGACACGCAAGTTATCGTTTGAAATATGCAAATGCAATGAACGATCTTTTGTTTCCTTAAAATTTAACTGATTTTGGTATTACATTATATTAAGTGAACATCGCATCAAGATTCTTCATAAATTATATCTAATACAGTGTGAAGCATGGGTTACAATGCTTACCCGCCTTTGTCGTCTCTGTAGCCGACATTTTTGCAAGACTGCTTTTTATTCGGAATTACTTGGTCCATTGTTTGCACGGTATTCTTGCACTAGATCGTCGGCAAGAATGGACAGTCAAAAAAAACTAAGAAAGAAAATTTAAAAGTTTTTTTCCTCCGCGCCAATTTGATTTGTTCACTGAATGCACTCTGTTAAGACTGTCGAATACAATGAAAAACAAGAAAGTGCAGAAGAAAGAAATTATCATTTTAATGGGAAATATATCAATCTTTCATGCTGCTTAACAATCAGGATCGCAAGATAAGAAATTTTGTGTCACCCTCACAGAGATAGTGTACTTAAAATACTATAAGAATGTTCTTCGAAAAAAAATTTATATGTAATAGGGTCCCTCTTCTGCTAATGCAGGAACAATTAATGTAATCAATCGAATTCAATTAATCGCACAACACAGCACAGAACAACTCGCTAAGCCACACACGATGAAATTACGCAGAATAGCTGTTCACTCCCTTGGAACTCGCATTCGAATGTGATTGCAAGCAGCAATTTAACCAATAGCCTTACAGCTCTAAATATGGGTGTATTCCTATTGGGTTTTTCGCACCACATTCTAACGTACGGCGATGAGCAAGGTGGAGGGGAATCACAGAATGCAATCAGTAGGTTTATCTTTTTTCCTACACTTTCAGCACTTTTCAAAAAGTGCTAATTTCTATTAGATAATATTTTTAAATAATCAATGAGAATCTGCACTTTTTAAATAGTGCAGAAACTGTAAGTAACGAGAACAGCCCAAGTGTTGCCAAATGATGTGATTTGTCCCACGCGCGGTATTTTGCTTGCGCATGCGCAAGGAATAATTCAAGCGGGTAAACTGCAGTATACGACTTCGAACTGAAGTTGGCTGCTAGTCACTTAGCGTTTTAACGTAGCGCCATCTGCCAAATGTAATGCGAATCGTATGGAATAGTGGCGCCACCTGATCGGAAAAAGTGAAACTATCTTTAAAAATTTGAAATGAATATACCTTTACTGTTATCATATATATTATTTTTTTATAAAAATATAGTTTCATAAAATATGATCTAGTAGTCGCAATAGGTATTCCATGTTTGGAAATTTTTTTCGTTTGATTTTCGTGCAAGCCCGTGTTGCGCAGCAGTAGTCGATGTTTTTTGACAACAGTGAATGATCGATTGACGGCTACACTCGTGCCTCTCATTAAGGAATTTATTGCACCTGGCACCACAATCGTTAACGATTTTTGCAAAGCCTATGAATCCTTAGGTGCAGAAGGTTACGAGCATCTGACCGTCAACCATTCATTGACTTGCGAGCAGATGCCCTTGATCCTTTTGAAACTACTGGCACATCTCCTCATTTGAGGAGTCAGCCATAAGGAAACGAAGGAAGGAGGGATCCTTTTGAAACGTTTTTTGACATTGAAACGAAAGACATTACTCGCGCTCATCCACCTCCATCTTACGACGTTGACGCTGCAGAGGACACTGACGCACTGGAAGCAAGCGGAAGTGGATTTTGAAGTGGTATCGTCGACGGAGGAAATCTAAAAAATCGGCACTTTTCAGAGCCACCAATTATTGACGTAGCGTCAACTTCTCGATTCACAATATTTTGTGTAAGATGAAAGAAGAGGTTTCAGTTTCGAAATTTGTAAGTAAATTATGTAAATTTATGTATAATATATTTTGTTCAGATCTACATTATTTAATATACATGTATATTTATGCTTAAAGAGTACTTTGGGGACAATTTGAAATATACAATCTATATATTGAGGACAATTGTATAGTTTGGGGTCCGAACTCAATCTATTTTCAATATAACGTATACTTTGAGGACCATAAAGCGGACTGTCATCAAATTTGTTTATATTTTTCTAATGTATATTTTTCTATTGCAATAACTTCGCTGCAGAATTATGCAGAGGTATTTGAGATGTCCTTCCTGACACTAGGGGGTATCACAATGATTCCTTAGGCCGGGCAAGACCACCAGGGAGCTCGGACAGCTACTAATCACAATGATATTAGGAGCTGAATCTTTCTGGTTAGGTGAGCCTGCAATCCTGACAGCTCTATTGTAATAACTTCGCTGCAGAACTATGCAGAGGTATTTGGGATGTCCTTCCTGACACTAGGAGGTATCACAATGAGTCCTTAGGCCTGGTAAGAACGGTAGGGAGCTCAGACAGCTACTAATCACAATGATGTTGGGAGCTGAGCTTTTGTAGGAATGATGTTCGGTTGTCGGTCGAGTTCTGACAGCTCCAGCACAATGCTTTAGATGCAGAAGATCTAGAAGGATGGCAAGTTTCCTGATACAGGGTGGAGACACAATGCTTTCCAAGATCAGGGTTTGCCCAGGATGAGCTCCCACAGTTTGCAGTACAATACTGTTCACTGGTTTGTTCTGGGAAAGAGGATAGATTTCCTAATTTATTTTCTTTTTACTTTTACTGCTTCTTGTCGTCTTTTAGTATTCACTGTTCTTTCCATCGTACAAATTGCTCGAGTGGATTCCTATCGAGGAAGCCGCTGCTTATATCCTCGAGAGGAATACGTTAATTTTAGTGGGGATAACGATTTTTATCCGTCTAACGTATTAACGTCGCTTTTTGGATTTAATATTTTGATTTAATATTTAATTTGACCATTTAATTTGGCTAATGGAATTAGCGGTTTCTTCATATACCGGCTTACTGGTATGTCTATTGTGTTCGGCGCGTGCCGGCTGATAGCGCTCGGGCATCTGTTTGTTTTGATTCCAGTCGACCGATTGGCTTTTGATTCTGAGAATGTTAAAGATAATAATTTCTAATATTATTTTCTCATGATCGTCGCTATGACTAAATTCAAGGGAATTATATAACATTTAAAAGTCCTATTTTCCTTATTCCTTTATCGGCGTCGCTGTGAGAGGTCGATAGGATTCTTGAGGATTTTTAAGATGTAAGGAGTTCTCTCAGATACTGTTATGCACATCCACAGTGCACTATGCACTCTTATGTGGGGCTCTTGACGTATCCATCATCGAGATTAGGTGATTGGGAAGGAAACAGGATAGAGGGGGGTATAAGGACGGGACGTTACACTATGTTATCTGTAAACGTAAAAAATGTTTTTTTCTAACGCCATAGAAGAATGGTAACAATTGTATATTTATATAGTAATTACATTATCTTTCGAATGCAGCTGTGCTGTCAAATGGGCACCTGATTTCCAAATCTACGTTTTCAGTTGCTGCATTAATAAAATCCATGACTGGATCAACCCGTTGTATGTACATACAAGAGATGCTTCGAGTACAGAGTCTCGGCGGGCCGTGCCCTGTATGGCGGGTTGCCTACACTTGGCGCGAGACTCGACCGAGTCTCTTACTAAAACTATGTTGTGCCTAAGCCGTCTTTTTCCAATTGATGGGCATAAACTGGTATTTTGTCACGGGTAGCGAAGCCAAAATGAGGAGGGGGGAGTTCGCTGCATAACCAATCAAATTCAGGCTGGATCCTGCCTTACTATGTTTGGTTCTCCTTGTGCACATAGAGAAACGACAAACTACGTAGCACCATTCGAGACATAGCATGGTCTAGGCATAAGCATAGAAAAAATGGTCTGCTGATAGAAAAAGATGGCGACTGGTGGCGGTCAAGCCCTGTCTCTTTCTAATCAGCAGCCGTAGTACGAGAGTATAGAAAACGTAGCCAATGGGAACATTAGAAAAGGAGAGCTATTGTTCGCCACCTCAGTCCCTCTTTGTCTATTTGAGCGGCATTTTTTTCAAGGAGTTTGAAGTAGGGATCACGTAGACCATGTTGTATGCCGATGAGTTTGAAGCAGGGATTCGCATAGTCCATGCTGTATGTCGATGCGTAGCACTTTTCCATCATTTCGCTTGCTCGTAATAGTAACCAATCACAAGCAGGCGTAATGTACCTCAGCCCCCCCGCCCCCCTAAACAGCTTTCACCCACAGGGTTATGTTCCAGCCCGGTATTTTTATATCTATGGTAACCGTAGTACTTTTTTTAAAAGCTTGAAGTAGGGCTCGTGGAGTCCATGCTCTATGTCGATGGGAGTACTGATCCATGTATCTCTTTTGCTCCAGAGCGGACATATTTTACAGATAGTTAAAGTAGGAATCGCGCAGGCCAACTTATGTCTATGCTTTTTCTCTCCGCATAATTCTTATTAGTTCTCTTGTGAAAGCACAGATGTCACACTCAATACCAGTTCCAGAAATAGTCTCAACGATGCTGCCGAGATTATGATAGCTTAAACTCGCCCATGAAACGCTAGCAGACGACCAGCATACGGCGCATAGCTAGCAAGAGCCAGCGTCGCTCGCGGGCGCCCGGGAGTGCTTTCGAATTTGATTTTACAACCGAAACTCAAGAAATTTTTAACCAAAGAAGATAAAACCTAAACCAAATCGAAAATGGATCCCGAGGCATTCCTTGACATGGCCAATCAGGTTATAAAACTGAAAATGTTCCCGTACTTCGACATCGCACACTGTGTACTCTGTGCACTACACGTCAGAGAAGATTTAGGACCTGGTAAGTCTAAGCGCACCGGGCCAAATCTAAATTTAAATCTTTCCGTGAGCTGCTTTGAGATAGCGCGCACGTTTGCATCGCATGTATTTGTAGGTCTCGTTCTTTTATTTATTTGAACCTTCTATGAAGTACATTGACCCTAAATCTTAAACTTTCCTTATTTTTTGTGCATTTTTGCATTTTTATAAATTATTTAATGTACAACAATTTTGAAATTTTAAACGATGATAATATATGATAGCAGTGATAAATGTGATGGACATAAGATTTTCTTTTATATCCCTCTTAGGACCGCTTTCCAACTGAATCATTTTTTTTATTAAGTAATATAAGATTCAAATAATTTTTTTTTTCAATATCGTTCAAAATTTATACGTATATAATTTATATGATTACTTTATGAACGGTTCACAATTCTGAAAAGGGATATTCTTTATTAACGTAATCTTTAATCACACTAATGGATCGAATTCGTAGAAAATAATATTAATCAGTTAAAATGAATGAAAAATTGTTTTTGATTTCATTTTACATCGATTTGAGTAATTTATCATATGTTAATCTTTCATCCGTTCAAATCGATCTTTAATTAGCAATGAAACATTTTCTTATAATTGCTATGCTATTTTTATGATTTCTGTAATTAGCCATCCAATTCTTAAACGAATGAATTTATCCTAAATACCATACTCGTTCTTATGAACATAAATTATTTACAATGTATGAGAAAATACTCATTTATCATTAACCTATGTTTTTTTAAATATTAGTTAAAAAAGAACTCGAAAATTGAGCGACATTTAGAGATTCGTGGTATGCGTATTCTTCTGTACAAAGGGAAATTCTTGGCCTAATTAATATCTGTATATTTATTTGCGTTAACCTAGACAACTAAGCTGTTCTATTTTCGTATACGATTTATCTGTTGCGACGTGAATTATTCAGCGTGTATGATATGGCAGATTGAATGACGGAAAAATTTGAAGTGAAAATTGTTAAACAAATTAGTACTTTAAACCTTTATATAATCATTTGTTTTGTTCTTAGAATATTGCCAACCTGGATTATTATTTGTTTAACTTAGTCTAGATTATACTAATACATTTTATTTTATTTTTAATGATTCATGCAGCTTAGATTATGTAATTTTAAGAAATTTTGATCATTGAAATAATATACTTTCCAATGCACTCAACGATGAAGGATATTTAAAGTGTCTACAGTGTAACCTTGCTTGTTGATTATTTCTAGTTCACTCTGGAGCAGACCATTGCATTCTTTACAACTGAACAAAATTGCAAATGAATTTTCGAAGGAAATGATAACTTGATTGGATGGATAAAAAAAATATAGTTGCTATTCATGCATTGCATGTACATTAATACTATCTGTATATCTATAGTCTTAATGTAATTTCCATGTATTTCTAAGGATTCTGTTCGACCCACTTGAAATGCTATATCCTATTGAAGTTCTATGTTATTTGATGCATATATGTCAAATGTATATGCATCGTTACATTGTTCTATATTTGTAGCTTTTGTGAGTTGATAAAAATATATCTATTTACTTATAAAAAAAACGATTGAACATATCTTCGTTTGATCTGTTAACTACATGGGAAATTATATTATAATTATGTATGGTGTCCTATACAATTTACTTTATATATCACTATTTTATTTTTTATAGTTATGCTAAAATGCCTTTATAATGCATTTTTATTAATTACATTGGCAGGAGCTCTGACATTCTCAAGAAAACATCCTTTGTCATGCTGGCTTTCTACGATGCTGGTAGTTTTTGCAGGTGGAATGTTGTGCAATGGTTTACTAGGAGAACCAATTCTTGCACCTCTGAAAAATACACCACAAGTGATCGTTGCAACAGTTGTCTGGTTAGTTTATACGACATGTGATTTATACATATATTTTTATAATTTCTTAAATCATATTTTAGATCATTAAAACATGAAAGCATCCGATTGTGATTCTGTTTTATGTGGTGATCACAATTTACCATTCATATATTAGTAGACTACTTATATAACTTTTACTATCTTTTATAGGTATGTAATATTCTACACACCATTTGACATTGGATACAAAGTTGCTAAATTCTTGCCAGTGAAGATTGTATGTTCAGCAATGAAAGAAATATACAGGTAAATTAAATTTAACACTACGTATAGGATAATTGTTGCAACAATAAGCACTAAAATTGATAAAAACGCATTAATAATGAAACGTTAATCAAATTCATTACACTTTATATGCATTATGTATCGTCTCGTCATCGTATTTATTTAATTTTTATGCAACCTGGTTCAAAAGATATACAAGCTGCTTATAAGGTCCATTCATAACTATACTCATTTACAATTGTGGTCAATCAATAATATTATCATTTTAAAATAATGTGTGCAAGTTTTCAATGAAAAATACTGTCTGACTTTTTAAAGGATAAATTACTTTTAAATGAAAGCAATATGTTCATACTGTAATGTTATGTAATTATGGAAACGTTCATATACATAACATTCTTAAAAATTTCTTGTGTGGCATCAAATTTAAAATGAAATTCAGATCATTAAAAATTCAAAGAAATTTGAAATATTTAAGGAATCGACTAAACAAATATACTTTTAAAACTCTAAATTATAGGCTGTTCAAACTTCAAGTTATTTTTCTATGGAAAAAAAGTTGAGAATCAAATTCAATGTTCTATTATAGATTCACTAAGTAGTAAATTTTTTATTTTTTTATCTTTAACGATAGAAGCAACCTCTAACTATCAAATGTTAAACAAAATATGAAAATAAATTTGCATACGCTATCTTAATGTACTTACATATTTTATTTACAATGTTTATGAGATAGTTAACATGGCAATTGATACTTATACAATTTCAAATTGATCAACCATGCATCATAACTTAGCCATTTTATTGTATAATCGAAACACTCCAGTGAACATATGAATACAGTATTTATAGTTTCTTCTATTGCGGTAGCTTTATGGTTCATAGTATGATTATCGATCACATATACCGGGAGGAGATAATGACTTTAACCGTTGGTGTATCCACCTGCCTAGTACGATTACGTGGGCCGGGACTCCGCGACTTCGATACTCATATTCGAACACATATCTTTTGAGCATCATATTCGAAACATATGAACAATAGTTCGTTTCAGTTATTTCGAAATATGAGTTTTTTTTGCAGTTTATCAATATTTTAAAATGAATTTCAATCCTTAATTTTATCTTAATATATTCATCAGTTATGAAGATCACAGCCTTGTTATTAAAAAAAGAAACTAACGAATATTTTTGGACTCTATAGTGCCATTTCTTTGAAAAGGTTGCATGTTGTATCTCAAAATTTTTTCAAATTCTTCTGCAGAATTTCATTCGTTAAATGAAGTTTTGATACGGGCCAGGGTATGGCCAATTAGTTTTGAATAACAATGTCTTACTATATATGTTGATAAACATATTATTATCCAATGAATATTCCACCGTAGAAGTTACTCTTAAAAGAGTTTTTTTCAAATTTGTGATATCAATACTTTTTAAATATATATATATATTTATACCGTGCAACGTAAATACTTGTTAAGCAAGGATCCCGTATAAACAAGGTTAAACCATGGTTAAAAACCTGAAATATGATTACGATAACAGGGAGAATTCTACAACTTACAGCTCGTTGTAAGTTAGTAATTCATACCTAGTTTAAGTTGCTTTCCGGTTATAGAAACAACGATACAATTGCACACAAAAATGAAACCCCATTATTTCCATTAACAACATTCTGCTAGAGCCAACCAATTGTCAGCCTCCATTTTGTATTGTACTTTCCGTTTCTCAAGATCATATAGTATTCAACTACAAGATGGGGGAACAATATTAAGCACTTCTCCTAGTTTCAAAACGATGAAATTTTACCTATGACTACGTTTACATGGCGGTCTTATGCCCATTTCCTCCGACGTTAATCGAACTTTAAACTCTCTGGCACATCTCCTCATTTGAGGAGTCAGCCATAAGGAAAGGAAGGAGGAAGGAAGTTTAAACTCTGGTTACCCTATCTTAAAACTATATTCAAAAAACTGAACCAGGCTTAAATCTCGTCGGAGAAAACAGGCGTTAAACCGGTTTAGGTAATATTGATCTAAAGGAATAGACAAATAATAGGTATTTCTACTTGTAAGAGATATTCGGGATTCACCAATTCCTTTAGATCAGTATTAATTGAACGTAGTCTATCCTATAATTCCAACCTTGAAATGTCTGAAACCAATATATATGCAAGTCTCGTTATATATTAGAGTCATCAGACTCAATCGTCTGTTTACAAAAGTACTATTATATAACTTTATATAAGGAAGAATTAACTATAGTCGGTTCATGAGTTCAATATGTTTTTTTTTACATTTCGCTAACAATGCAATCCTTAATAAATCACGCGTGGTCTTACGTCAAATAATGTAAATATATGCAAAAATAGAACAAATATATTTAATACAAAACCATGTATGTATATTTTGTAACAATCATTTTATGCGGTGACGCGTGTACCTTGCTGGAGACTTCATTTTTCCGATCTGTCAAAAAACACATCGAACTCGTGTTCCGATTATACGCTTGAAAATACTCGACAGTAAAATGTAGGACTCGTTAAACTTGTCCCAAAAATCGCTACTCATATGAAAAGAAAAAACACAACCTGCACGTCATATGATATAATATATTTTTCTACTTGTAAAAAGAATTACTACAACTCACTGGATATTTTATTCGGCGAGTAATAGTTATTTTTCGTCAAAACAGGATTTACTAAAAATTCCCTTCTTCCTTCTCTCCTTCAGTGCTATTAAAAAATCATTGAATGTACGCGCTACTAAAATGTTAACATGTCTCTCCATTTTTTTTATGATTGATATTTTGCTTGCAGAATGCATATGTAAATATCGGAACGATCATCTTGTCGAATGTTAATTTCCTCGAACGTTTGGCAAAATGTCATTTGGAAATTTAAGTTTCGGCAAGATGATGTGAACTTTTGGGCATTTAAGGCATTCAATAATATGACATGTTGTTATACATAATAATATGACATATGAGATTCCATATAATCAGTTCAGGTGCAGCGAATAAGTTTATGGACATGCAAGATTTTATTCGACGAGGCTAACCTCCTTGTAAATGCATAAGTCTAACAATAGCGTCTATACCAATTTCAGAATAAACAATTAGAAAAATAAAGAGAAGTTTCATCCATTTGATGCGATCAACAGCGAAAATGTGTTACATGAAACATATTTTTCTTGCATGTACTTTAATTATTGAATATCCCCCACAAAAATAATTTCGTGTAAAAAACCTCGCCGAATATAAGACAGCTGTGAATTCCCCAACTTAAAAAGAAATGCCTATATTTAGATAATGCATTATTGTTCTATCAACAAAACATATTAAAATTATATTATAATCCCAAATACATAAATCATATATCTGCGTATTATATGATCCAGCATTAGCTCATAATTTTGAATGTATTTTCGAAATTGCTTATAACATCTTCGAAACTCTTTTGTGTTATTACTGCTTCTTATGTTTAATTATGCTTTAATGGTCATTTAGTAATTAATAAAATGTTGGGAATTTCCTTATCGAGGTCCGTGCCCAAAATTTTGCAGTAATGATTTCCGGGATCTACCCGCCAAGTAGTACTGGATAAGGAATCTCTCAACGTTTTATTAATTATTAAAATGATAAGCTAGTGCTAAATCATATATTACGCAGATATATTATGACTTATGTATTATTCTTATATATTCTTGTAGAACAATAATGCATGACTTAAATACAGGTATTTCTTAAATATAGGTATTTCGTCAAAAAGTGAAAACTTCACAGAAATCCTGTACTTACTTGGCGAAGTTTTTTGCACGAAAAAGTTTTCGTGGGGGATAAGGTATAATAATGACAAATAAGTATGGAAATTTAAGTTTCGAAAAATAAAATTTTCAAAGCTATGAGCCATAGAAAAAGAGACGGCAGTGTGTACTTACTGGCTGGCACTTTGCCTCCACCCGATCATAATTTCTGCAAGGAATTGGGCGCAGTGTTATGCAATTTTATGAAATAATATTTTCATGTTATCATGTGAATCAAAAGATATTGTGCTCAAAGTTATTAATCTTCAAAATTACTGTATGTATATAGGGTAAAGCATTTAAATCGAGACTGCCAAATAACTTAAGAACAAGGTCTAATATAAAAAAAAAATGTTTGAGACAAATGGGTTTAAACCTTTGCAGTCAGCTGTCCGCGAACTGCAGCCCAAACATTTGTACCGTTCTGGACGCGTGTCTACCGACAGCAGCCCAAGCATTTTAACCATTCAGAAATAGGATCTACGTTTCATTTAGAACGTGGACGTCCGCCTTTGGTCCACCAGAGACGTAGCCGTATATTCTGCACTCTCGATTGATGTTTATTTTTACGCCTTATCTTATCTTATCTTGATCTCAAATGCTGGATGCGTGCTGAGGACAGCAGTCCTGTACAAAATTTAAGAAGCAAAAATTCAAATTATCAATAAAAAGCCACTAGTAGATATCTTCTAAATCTTTTAACAAACGTTTGTTTATAAAGTACAAAATTTATACGTATTACAAACGAATCTTCATGCGTATAGTACTTTACCACGAAATACTCCCAAGACTCCCCCTCCAGACGGACACTCGCGTGTCAGACTGTCCCGTCCGCAAAGCGTTAAGGGTAGACAGTACTAGGGTAGGGACAATAAGAGAGGTAAGGGTTAACAAGTAGAATGGCCTACTTTAATTTTATTGATGGATTTTTATTAAAGAAGGCCATTCTATTGCCCCTTTAACCTATACAAATTTTTGTCTCAAACATTTTTTCATATAAGACCTTGTTCTTAAATTAGTTGACAGTCTCGATTTAAGTGCTTCACCCTGTATAATAATTATAACAATATGATCAACACTTTTTCGATAATTTTTTCGTTGCCCTGGAATCATGTAATAGTAATTTTTTCCATTTTATTTTATGAACTTAAGCCCTTTGCCACGGCGAGCGCTAGTAGTAACCTATGACGTCACGAATGATCCCAATCAAGATCCGTAAATTAAACGCAGCAAGAGAAGCTCTTCCCATGTGCGCTATTTTAGATCCCGTAAATATATGCTGCAAGGTATATGCGGTGCATCTGTTATTACTGTGTTGGAGTATCAGTATATAAGCAACGCATGGTCGCCATTTTGGTTCCAAATGCTATGAGATCAGTGGGAAGACCTTCCTTAAAGCGGATGTTCCATATTCCATTTACGCACCCTGGTCCTAACGTATTTGGGCCACTGTTAGTGGGCGCTCATTCTTCACAAGCTATTTTTAGTTAGACGATGTTTATACGTATTGTAAATGTCCACATCATTGCACATGCCCCAGTACGTTCTGTTATCTGCAATGTCAAGTGTCTAGCGTCCAATCGAGATTTTAAGTCATATAGTAAAAAGGGACGCGCAACCTTATATCAAATACTTTATTGATATGATTCATAATGGAGTGGAAGTTAAATTCCGTATAAAAGTGGTGACGCTTTTGATGTTCAAAGTTATACAAGCATATTTTGCTAAGGTTATTAATGTTCATTTGGTACTATATTAATTATACAATTATTTATATTCAGATGTAAAAAGGTTTACGATGGAGTAACACATGCTGGAAAGCTTTATCCCCATGCGTATCTCATTATGATTCTTATTGGAACTCTTAAAGGTAATGTATCATCTTTAATCGCTTTCCACTCGGCGATGACGTAAAATGTCTTTTACAGTAATTCATATTATAGTGAACGATTTCGGTACTGGAATAGAACTGATACATGGATAGAACATTTGAAAGTTAAAAATACTGTAAATGAATTAGTTATATAATGAGATAGAGTCGAAAATTTCGACTCCGGCGTGTTGGTTTATCATTAAAAAAAACCCGGGTGGAAAGCGATGTTAATAAATAAATCCGAATTTTCTTTATGATATTTATTAATTTAATATATCATTTTAAGGCAATGGTGCTGGTTTCACCAAACTTTTTGAACGTCTTATACGTGGGGTCTGGACACCCACCGCTATGGAATTTATGCAACCAAGTTTGTACGTAATTCTTTTCTGTATAAAACTTAAAAAAAAAAATTGTTTCGTACATTTGAAATATGCTTTTTTTTACAGTCCTACGAAAGCTTCAATGGTTGCTTCAATTATCTTCGTCCTTGACAAAAAGACTGACCTCATTTCTGCACCTCACGCTCTCGTATACTTCGGAATTGTTATTTTCTTCGTGTACTTTAAGGTACGTTCTCTCATGTTTTTTGCTGTACTGTGCAATAGTTAATACGTGTCTTATAATTGGTATTTTCACATTAACAAACACATATGTGAATTTTGTTAAAATTTTGTATTCAGCCTGGTAGTTGTGATTTATTATACAGGGTGATTATTTCAACTTGAGACACCGAAATATCTTGGGTGCTTGATTGAAGGCTTGAGCCAAACTATCACTTAGACCTTTTGATTGATTGAATTAGTTAGGCAAATCAAATGGTGAGGGGACTCACTTTGATCAAGCATGCCGACCTGGTTGGTATTTCAAACCCTCATAACTCTAAAAAAATAATTATTTGAAAAAGTGACTCGTTTTTACATGTAGAATAACAGTCTGTAATGAAAAATGAGTTTTTATTTGAAAAAATGAAGTTCACCCTATTTTCACCGATAAGGGAATCATCGATAACCGAATCTAAAACGTCATTTTATATCCCCCTCCGACATGAAAAGATTTTTTCAGAAATTATTTTTTCTACGAAATTTATTTTCTGAGATAATTTCGTATTTAAAGTTAAAAGTTAACCTGTATACTTGTCATGTCTCAATGATATAAAAATTGCAGTTCTATAATTACATATGACATTTTATCGTGACCCTTATAAGCTATATGAGCTATAAGTACTGATCTAAATGTTTTAATGAAATCTGATATATTTTCAGTTGTCATCTATTTTATTGGGTATTCATGATCCCTTTGTTCCCTTCGAGAATTTATTCTGTGCTCTATTTCTTGGAGGAATTTGGGATTCATTGGCTAAATTATTGGGACGAGGCCAAGCAAAGGACGAAAAGGCAGATACCAAAAAAACTAACTAAATTCAACGGTAAGCACCGGTTTTATTTATATCATTACCTTGTAACACACGTTTCGTTAAAACTGTAGGTTTATGTTTAATGAAATCCTCAGTGAACTTTATTGATACAACCAGTTTTGAAGTACATACAAATATTTTAAATGATAATTGCGACCAGGCAAAATTAGTTAAAAAAAATCACATCCAATCAAAATATTCAGTCAAGTCTTGCGCTACATATCTTATTATTCCACATACGGGAAACAATTATACAGAATATCTCCCCCCCCCCCCCCCCCTCGAGACTTCCGAATAAAATGAGTCAAATTTCATTGAATCTAGATATGTTCCCTTAAGGTAGATGTCGCGTGACAGTCATCTCCAAAAATGCACTCCAAAAAAAAGAACAGAAACATTGAATATCTATGATAATACTCAAATGAAATATCCGTTTAAAAATACATTTAAGGTTACTAAATAACCTGGATAAATTATGAAGGTTTAAATTTAATTTTATTTTGCTTTTATTATTCGTTAAAGTAAGCTCGAAGTTAATATAGTTTTGAAAGCGTAAAGCTCACTTTTCTCAAACACATTGAAATATCCGTTTCATCTACACGGACGCACAAAACAATCACGATCACGGCAAAGGTCACGTCATTTATCGCAGTTGGCTCGTGCGACAAAATTTTGAGGAATTCTACGTTTCAACTATTGATATCTTGGAAACGAAATGGTAAACAATTTTGAAATTTTTTACTCGCATTCTCTTTATATCTCATACTTATTTTTTATCGATACCTCAAGACTCGTTTAGATAAAAAAAAAACTCTAAGTGCGCTTAGACCACACGGCTGAATTGAAACTTTTTTTTTACTATCGCTATCTCGTTCTGCCGATTTCGCGCTTTCCGTATTCTCAGAGTGTATAATTTTCCGTAATGCCAAGTTTTGGTTTAGCCGGTTCGTAAAGAAGTTTTAGTTCAAAAATGAAATATGTGTACAATATACCTACTACATAGAGAATCTCCATGTAAAAAACTTTGACATTTTTTTCCCATACTACTAAACGGTCAAACTTAATAAAATTAGGCTCATTTTAAAGGTATTATTTCGAAAAATTAGACCTAAGATTTTTGAAAAAAATCTGACGAAAATAGTTTTACACGACCTTAAACGTTAATCACGTTCAAGCATGACATAGCTGTTTAAGCGTTTCAGCTTTGTCATTATCGTTTTCGCATCGCCGTTTTACTTCAGTTGCTGATAAGTACTTAGCCTCCTTATATTCTTTTAATACATACTTTTATACGCAGAACAACGAAGAAGGAGTACTTTTCGATTATCCTAAATTAGCCTCCATACCTGACGCAATTTTAGCTTACACCGAAAATGTTTTCCTCAGATTGAATTCCTCTGACATCGTTACTCATATTAGTTCAACAATGTATAATAAAATTCTATTTTAGTGAATTAATTGCTAGACTCTACAATTCAAAGTGGAAGATAGTAAAAAACTTTCATTAACATTATGATTATACGATAAACATTAAATATTCTAGTCATATTAAAAGTATCTTACACTAAAGCCCTTATTATCACACTGCGAGACATAATTCTTATCTTGCAAAAGGTTGGAATAAATATAGTATCACGTTATGATTTAATAAGTATAGTAAAATATTCTTTGCAATTTTAGTGGGCATGGAACAATAATTTCCACTTAAACACAGTAACTCGAAGGAGATATTGCTAAAATTAAAAATCTAGAAATAACAGCTGTTAAAAATGAATATAAAATGTTTCAGAACAATATAGAAAATGGGTGCAACGAATGGACCTTCGACATATTCGATGCATATAAGCCGTGGATGAAATGAAAACTCGAACTAGTCAAACAACATTCGGTTCCTAAACTGTAAGAAGTGACAAATTGTCATTTACCAAAGTACAATAATTTATTATAATTACTATCAACATGATGAAAATGATGCGTTTTTAAAGAATGCGAGTCATTTTATGGAAAAAAAAAAAGGGTAAACAGTATTACAGCCAGCAACAGTGTATACATTTATGACCCTGTATAATTCTACACATAAGAAAATCTTAAGATATAGTAAAATATTTTTGAGTAAATACCATTAAATTTTGAGGGATGGTCTTTGTACACTTAAAGTGATAAGATCATGTACATTTTGGTATCATAGAAATTGATCCGTGTATTACCTTAGCATCTTGTACCCAGGAAACACATTTGTCATGTTTATATAACTTTTACATGGTTACCGTATAACGACACAATTTATGTAACTGACAATGAGATGTATCTGTGACAACATGTATTTACTGGGTATGTGCAACTCAAACAACACACATATATATTTCAAATTTCTGATTTGTTATGTATGCCTCGTTTTTAAAAGCAATTACTCGTTTTTAAAAACAATTACTATCTTTCCTGACGATTCCAAATGCGAGATAATTCTTGAAAGACTTTTTATTGAACGTTGCTTTACCTATACATTTTGACTGTTATTAGTTAACCGCGGTATTTTTAAAAATAAAATGTAATAATGGATCAATTTTACAGATTTCTTACTTGTATATTCCATATATTCAGTACAGACCAATTGCAGAGACATTTTGGAAATATCATATTTTTATTACGATTAGATTTAAACGAAAAACAGGACTAGAAAAATGCGTATTGTCAGGAATTGAATAATATTGTTGTAAAGCGTAAATCGTTATATCGCTATCCTCTTTGACGACTATATCACGAGTTTTCAGAAACGGAATACTTTTGCCTTAGCTTAAAAGTATTCGTTCTTTTATTTTGGCGACAGTAGGTCTTTTCTCGTTACCTAAATATACTGTCTTTTTCAAAAAGTGCAGATTTTCATTGGTTACTTCAAAATATCATCCAGTAAGGATTTGCACTTCTTGAAAAGTGCTGCAAATGTAGGTAACAAGAACAGACCTAGTTATTACACAAATTGTAATCGTTCAACTTTTATACAGATAATAAATTATATAGAATTTATAAAATCATGGTAATTAAATTTCAGATTTCGTGATTTCCAATTGTACTGTGTGTGCTTGCCTCAAAATTTCACGTTAAATCATCTTACTTTTGCTATAAAAGTTCTACTATATCAAACCTAGTATGTTCAATGTGTTCGCTTCTTGCTGCTTTAAAAATCTTATAGTTTTCAGAACGATTAATGAATACGATTTGTATTACCAATTGATTAAAAAAAAGGAATCAATTTCTTGTCATGTTTTTTAAATTCTTTGATATTGGTTTTTTAAGCATGCCCTTATTATATCCAGGACGAATAATAATGCTAATATCCGTTGAGAGTATATATGAGAAAATTGAACCGCAAATATAGTTGTGAACTAATTTAATTGATTCGTTGATAATTAAATAAAAACTTATGATTATTTTACCGAATGCTATTTTATGCAAACTATTTTGAAGTACAAATGGAAGTCCCGAAAATCAAAGTCATTAAAATACATGACTATATTTGCGTACTTACGTGCAATGATAGTTTCAATAATTGCTTGATAAAGCAACGTTCTATAATATGTACTCGTATTTATGCCAAAATTGTATCCAATCTCTATTGTATTCTGTATACTGCGTACCAATACGAACACACATTATTATCTTACTATTTCAATGCGAATAAGAGAATAATATAAATTTGATAACTTTATATCACTATTCAGAATCGTACACTCCGATTATGATTAATAATTACATCCTTAATTTGACAAGGTAATGATACGAGAGAAGATACGCATATACGTTCACCATCATACAAAATATCAAAGAATTTTTACGTACTTTACTTTGGTCCTGTTAAAAACGCAGTGGGTGCCGTTGGATAATAGGACATATTTATACGTAAAAACAATTTGATAATTTTTAATTCACACCTCTGTGAATTATACTTGACACACAAATATGCATATAACAATGTGTCACGCAAAGTATGGAGCATAATTGGCGGTGAAAGACACAGAGACATCAGAAAAAATGTTAATTATAATTAGTGTGAGAGTGAATTTTATGAATATTAGATCAGTTGTGAACTACGTTAATATATTTCATTACAGAAAATAAAAACGAATTTATAAAGACCTTCGAAAGGCAAGCAACGTGCACAGCTGAAATGGGACTTGCTTACTGATTTTTCCATCTCATAAATTCCCACCTTAAATTAAAATAATTAGCAATAGCAGATATTTTATAGTTCTCCACAATTTGATCCAATACACATATTGCTCCCACTGATTCCTATAGAATTTTGTATCAACACTCTTTCTACCAAAGGTCTCAAAAGCCACTTTTTAAAATTTTAACTCAAAATTTTTCTCTAAGGTAATCATTTTTCCTCATTTTACTTTTTGACTTTTTCAATAATAATTGTTAAATTAATTTAGCAGTATCTTTTTCCTCCACCTCCTCCTGGATCTAAAATACGCATATGGTATATCTATGTCTATCATAAGGTGTCTCTTGACACCTCAAAGATTTTATAACATTGTCTAATCTTAAATCTTTCTACAGATAAATATCAACATCATAAGGCAACACCATTTGAATTTTAATTTAAATTACGAAATTCCTATTTCAATTGTAAAAAAATAGGGGATTCCCCGCTATTACTTTTATTCGGTTATAGTGAATATTATGTTCAAATTTGCATTTCACTGTAAATCATTGCAGTATTAACTTTTCAAAATAATTGTGGGATGCCAGTTAACTTTTTCGTGTTTAGGTGTTCTTCGTCCACAAGAAGATGACATGTTAAGTGATGGGGGGGGGGGGGGGGGGCAACGCGGGA
>JASANN010000145.1:0-50106 GCA_031762395.1 Calameuta pygmaea | reverse complement strand
CCCCCCCCCCCCCCCCCCCCCCCCCCCCCCCCCCCCCCCCCCCAACGCGGGATCTCCGTTTGCTCCATCTTACACCACTCTTAGCGCTGCCTCAGTCGTCACCTATAGGTTCAGAAGAACACATGTTGAGACAATACACATTATCATTCCATCATTTTGTTCCAGTCGCCCCGACGAGGTTCATTTGTTTTCTTCGTCAAGCGATTGGACTAGTAGTGACAATACTTGTGACGCGAAGTTGGGATGTCAAATAGTGAGGAATAGATGCCTATAAGTTTCTCATATGCCATCTTCTTGTACGTGAAGAATATTTACTTTGCAGTGAATTAAAATCAAATAAAAAATCGTGAAAAATGTGGAAAAAATTGGCTAAAATTGCCATTGCAGATAAATAGTACAAATATTTATAAAACTACTAATTATAATAATATTACCATTTTTTATTATTTTTTGACTATCAAATAAAAGCAGAATAATTAAAAATAATTTTTTTTAAGTATATTATGTATTCTAATTATTGACAGTTATTTAAATCAAATGCAAAGGTATCGGATACCTATTGATCAAAATACGTATAAAAAAACCGCGGTAGAAATATTGTTAAATATACACAATGTAGTGGGTTTAAAACAGCGAGGGATCGTACTCTGAATCTTTTTCTTCGTCCTTTAAATTGGCCTTATACCTCCATTAACGTCACTATCAAAACTCTTAATCAATAATATCGTGCCATATGTATACATACAGTATTTACCTCGAACGGTACCATCCCGTTTCGTTACAAACTAAATCTAACGAAAGGGGAAGTCTACCACAGCACTAACTGAAAGTTTAACGCGATTCACTTCTACTTTACTCTGTATGGCATAACACTCTATGCACGAAATATCTCTATTGATCTTATTGGCAGTTCAGTTTATCATTTTGTCTCGCTTAAGTACACAATTTAACGTAGATAATTCAAGATACATTTGTACTTTGTCCTTCAAGCTAATATTCATGCTGAATTTTAGAAAAGTAGATTGCCTTGACATCAGTGAAAGTTACTTTTAATTAGGGTTACGACGTTGGTACAGGGCTTTAATTAAAAATATAAACTATGAAACATTGATCGGTCCAGGACGTATCAGCTAACTACAAAATGGGAAAATATGATTTCCTAGGAGTCAATAAGTAATCTTCATCAAACCAATGATCACGTACACTTTTTCAAAAGCTAGTATTACTCACATGAATTCTTTAACTCCCCAGTGTTCTCCTACCTAAATATAAGAAATAATTTAAAAATAAAAATGTTAGACAATCTAATTTTCTATAATTTAAATGGTAAATTACAAGATTTTGTGTACGTCTCATTCCAATTCTTAAACTTCGTAGGACCAAAGGTCATGTCCATGACACAGAAGTCCAAGTGGTGTTTTGGTGGAAAAGTAACAAAGAGAGTAAGTATATCGACACATTTCGAGCGAGACGGTCGTACTATTTTTCAATAAAGGTTCTATTTCTTAAAATACATCGGTTTACAATTTATTTCGAATCATCCTGGCAATGCAAGTACTGAAGCGTGCGACACTATAACACGGTTTCGTTCTAACACGATAGAATAAATAGCGGGAACCCTCGTATAGCACTGCAGTAGTAATATATCCGTTATGGCGAGTAGAGGTGGGAGTGAGTCCCAAAAGTTTGGCGGCTGAAATATTTTCGTTTCAAAAATGAAGTTGAACATTTTTCCATACAAAAACTAAACGAAAGCGATCCCGGGATGGGATCTCTCCGCAACATCTGCCGGCTGCCAAAAAGGGCCTTCGCCATTCGTGCCGCCGATAGGAGAAAAGGTCATATCCTCTATCGTGCCGCCCAGTCGCAGAACGTCAACTGGCGCTCCCGTTATCAGTGGCCCCTGGAGAAGAAATCAGGGCCCTCACGATTGGCCTCACTAAGGACTCTTGTACTCCGCTATCGTTATATTTGGTGAGCACCTTTCGCTACCGATATTTTGAGATCTTTTGTGAATTCGCCTAAAATAATAACCTTTATCTCGACGGCCATTTTCTCGCTTACCCGGAACTGAAAGTCGTCCCAGTCCCTCTAAGTAAAAAGACGATAGTGCCGGATAACGTTTATCTTACGTAGCTTTTGTTGCCGTAGGTTATCTTTTATATCGGATCTATCGTAATAAGTAATGATTTTCTGTGGATTAGTGCTTTGGAATTGTCGACTCTCTTCTCGACCGCTAGGAAGCGAATAGGGCCCCGGCCTCTCCGGCTTGGCCATCTTCCCGTCGAGGTGATCTAAGCGCGTTAATTTTATATATTATCTCTTTTCTCTCTTCTCTTGGCGATGTCGCCGTTTTCTTGTTTCGTTTGTCTTGCCTATTCGGCAGAGTCGCCGTTTGTGGATCTGTCTGTTTGTGTTCTTGGCAAAGTCGCCGTTTATCGATTTTTCCTAATTTTCCTACTCTCTTCCCTTGACAGAGTCGCCTTACCTGCTTCCTTTTCCTTTTCGTTGTTCCGAAGCTTCCAGCTTCCCCCAAGGACCACTAAAATCCTGAGTGCCCTGCACTCACGGTGTTCTCTCCTGAGATCGCCTGGCGCCCAACAAATTTCGTTCATCGCTTATCGGGCCTTAGAAATATAAAAAATCATTGAGTGAGAATCATACGGCGTTTTGTGTGCGGTTCCCTGCTCTACGAAACTCGCTACTGCTTATCTAATTTCTTATCGTGGGTTTTGGATTTTGAGTTTTGTGGGGAATAACGTTGCAACTTGTACATGTTTTTTTTATTTGAATTTAAAAAATATTAATTTGTTATATTTGTACTCTTATTTTTTAGGCAAAAAAGACAATCCTCGCCGCCATAGTCGCCACTACCACAGCTACTGCTACTACTACAGCAGCGATAAGCGTGATAACTTTTTTTAAACCTGGGGAGGGGTGCCGGTATTTGATTATAAAATTCAATTTATTTTAAAAACTGACATTTTTTTCTTCAATACAGAGCATGGAGCACCAAGGAGGTCGGATACACCACCCGAGGGGGCTTAAGACCCTTTTTAGGGGCCGTGCTGGATGCCGTCCGACCGCCCATCAATGACTTATTCGGCCCATCTTCACAAAGGACGGTGTTATTACGGCTCTATATATATTCGCGGATCGGTAGAACTACGTTACGGGTGCAAGCGCGTGCAAGCGCCCGAAATCTGAGCATCCCACACCCTCCTAGTGTTACACTATCTAATCTTAAACGATGAAATCGTAATAGATAGGGGGGGGGGGGTGTACGCTGCGAACGGAGGATCTTGCACCCGTATGCACCTGTAGACTGCATAGGGTGCATCGCGTACTATACGGACCACCGGGCCGCGATTATAATTAAGTGTACATATATATAATATATATAAAATAAAATAACCATCAATATAAAACTAACACTATAAGAGTTATATATGCATGTGAGTACGCCTACTATTATTATCATATATATACCACTATTGTTACTATTATTGTACATATATTATTATTACCATTGTTTTTAATTTTAATTTTTTGTAAATATTTTTAACTTAAGAATAAAATGATTATCTATAGTTATCAGTTAAACGTCGAGGTGCCGCAGGATTTTGTAAATTTTCGATGACTTGCAATGAACTATATTTTTTTATCAATTTATTTATACATATATTATGTGGCATATCATCAATTTCGTCCCCCACTGTATATTAACCCTTTGAACTCGAGAGGTGACTCTTGCTCACCACATGATTTAATGCCGCAATTCGAGGGGTGACTCTCGCTCACCACTTTTTTTGGTGCGGAAATTCGATGCGCGGTGATAACTATTTATGTTTTTCTCATCTGGTGATATCTTGTTTATGTTTGTGATCTTGTTCTTTGAAGTTCGTTCCTAAGCACTGCGTATATAATCTTACAAAGACGACGTAATCTCCATTTCAAACTAATTGTAAGTAAGATTACTTCAACCTCCGATTCCGAAAACATTCGCCTAAATGGAAAGCTGCATAAAATTCTAACAGGAGTTAGAAAGGATTGCAAAGTCTGCTCTCAAAGAAATAACCAAAAGACATCAAACGACATACTATTGTGATACTTGTCACGAAAAGCCGGCAATTGTTACATGAAATATACAAAGCAAAATTACAAAGACTAATGTTTAAGAAATTATTTTCGTAAAGATGTAAAGATACATTAAATATTAAAATATAAAAGTTTTATGTGTTAATTTATGTGTGTAATCATTTTAAGTTAGAGATAAGAAATTCACCAAATGCGCTACGAAACGCTTCGAGTTGCTGATTAGTCCACGCGTCAAACGGCCTCGAGTGCAAAGGGTTAAATTCACTCGATGGTTTGAATTTCATGATCTGAACCACTTCGTATAGTTGTGATTATAAATACTAAAATACTACAGTGGATATATAATACTAATCTCAGCAGTACTGGAATTATAGAAACTAAAAAATTTAACACTTTTTATAATAACTATGAAATTACTCATTAATTAAACTTTTTTTTTTATATTTTATTCGAAAATATTTTACTCGAATAATTATTATCATCATTACTATAATACCCGAAGTAGAAGTGTTTAAAAATTTTTTTTTAGCAGGACTAGTAATGCAGTTGAATATATTTAGCACGAAAACATACTTTAAGCACTTGTAATATCATATAAAACATGTAGTAAAAATATTATTAAAAATACTTCATTAACTCTTAAATTTGTCAGTAAGGACTGTGCGCAATAACATTAGTTCCAAAGTTTTAATCCAATAAAGTCAAGCACGTCGAAAGTAAACTTATCCGTTCTGTTTCCACCGGAGTCAAACGTGAGTTGAAATACATTAAAAGTATACATTTAAGTTACTAATATATAGATATACAACACGTATTTAATATTTTAATTCGACTTTAGTGGAAATATAACCTGTGATAACTGTGCTCGCAGTACTCGCAGTGAATTTCGGAACGTATGTACCCTAAGCACCCTAAGTACAGGCATTTGAGTCAAAACACTTTGCAGGTGCGCATGAGCTGATACGTATAGTCTAGTAGTAAGGTTAGGCGAACATCATTGAAAAGTTAAAACAATTGATTTAAATTTTGTGCGAGTATTGGCAGGAATGATTATTGACTATTGAGAGATTGAAGCTAATTGAAGAATGAACGATGGATTTGCTTCACTGTAATCACTGTAATTTATGAAGTGACAGTACTGGTCGAACTTTTCGAAATTCACTGCTAGTCTCGATGGCCCATACTTTACATTGGAGTGAAAAGAGAGTTAAAAGATATAAATACTATATGCAGACTATTTATAAAATCTTAACCGTCTTTTAATTTCAAGGAAACTATACTTTGTATCTCTCTTAGATGCAACAGATAAATACAGACAAAATGATGTCTAGAATATTAACAGTGAATTTCGAAACGTAACCTGAGCTTTAATGGTAATTGTGTCATATTTCTTAAAAAGGCAGTATTGCTGTATTGGCAATACACTTTTTAATGTTTTTTTTACACATAAAAACATAATGTTCAACTAAGAGATATTTCTTAGTGTTTACAATATGCAGATTAACGAAATGTGAGTTAATTTGTTTCTGGATTCGGACTTGGAAGTTGTGCATATATTTAATTTCCTTTCTCTGAATACTGTATTCGCCACTTATATTGACGAAAATGTACTACTTACGTTCTTTCATTTAGTATCTGGCAAGATACAGTCCAATGGATTAGAAATAATCCGGCATTGTTCGAACAGTATAATAGTGGTGATTAATTGCTTGACGTTTCTGAAGGATAACGTGGAAAGCTGTACCTTACGGGAAAATGTGTGGCTATGGTCAACCTTGCACACGCTGATCGCTGTTCGATCTGTTTATACAGAATGTGAATATTAAGAAGCGGGAAAATGTTTGTCAGGGATCCCTGTGGAATTGTCTGCATTATTGTGACTTACGTCGCGGTATTTTATGCGGACTATGTCGTGATACGATGGATTATCTTGCACACAATGCAAGACAGGTTGGTTACTGAAAATAATTAAATTTATAGTTTATTAATATTTAACACTTTCTTGAAAGATGATTCTATCCAATACACAATGATTGGAGAATTTCTATATTATGTTCCCAGTATTATCTAAAATGTTACCAAGAAATCTATTATTTCATTGAATTTTCTACTTTATAAATTGTCATTAAGGTCAAACTGCAGAATATAATTCATTGAAAGGATTTTCAATAAACAGTCCGCAGCTAACTTCAAAAAGAAATTGTATTTTGCAGTTTAGCCTAATCCTGTTCTTGAAACATTACCTGTATCCTAGATGGTATGGTTCAAATGTGTTTTAATCTTCCTATATTTTTGATTCAGATAACAAGTACATTTCCAATATAACTTTATGTTATAGTTTATGGGGTCCCTTTCATGTTGTAACATTCAATACAGTAATACTTTTATTGATGATGTCGCACTTAAAGGCAGTATGTAGTGATCCAGGGGTAGTTCCACTTCCCCAGACAAGAATGGATTTCTCGGATATACATACAGGCAGTTCTAGTGTAGGCGAAGATTGTGATGAAACAGATGATTGGACTGTTTGTACCAGATGTGAAACTTACAGACCTCCCAGAGCACATCATTGCAGAATTTGTAAACGATGTATTCGAAGAATGGACCATCATTGCCCATGGTAACTTGATGTTTTTTTAGTCAGACATCCTGTGTATAATGCATATGACCATTACCAAAACTTTTTAAATTTAAGGATAAATAATTGTGTTGGTGAACGGAATCAAAAATATTTTATACAATTTCTTGTATATGTTGGTTTGTTGGCTTTATATGCTATAATATTGGTAATCATATCATGGATCTTTGACTGTCCAGAGTGCAGTACTGATGTTACTGTAAAACAGAGTCGGATGTAAGTAAATGTATCACTGCATATTACCAAAATATTTGTATTATGTAGAAGTAATACGTAATAACAGACGTTATCTTTTATACTTATAGATTGCATTGCGTGATATTGGTATTGGAGTCTACCTTATTTGGAATGTTTGTTATAGCAATCTTAGTCGATCAATTTCAAGCAATTCTTTGTGATGAAACTGCTGTGGAACGAGTACAAGGCAATCACCATTTTCACCACAATAAGACTACTCCACATACTCTTACGCTTCTCTCCCAAGTTTGTGGGAAGAGTCATCCAGGATTATGGTTACTTCCATGTCACAATCCACCACGATATTCATATAGAAGGGACGCACATTTAATTGATCATCAAGTTTGAATAGGCTAAATTTAAGTTAACTGTGGTACACAAGTATATATTGAGGCCGAAGAATAGTGCTAAGATAAATGAGTTTCCGGTTCGAGTATCTGTAAAGGCCATCAGAAACGAATATGTGTCGGTACGCTTCCCCATTATAGTGGTATTACCACTCACAGTTAACACTAGACAACCAAATCCATAAAAATGACGGATTTCAGATTTGTTTTAAATTACAGAAATTGTTAAAATACTTCTTTCCGAATTTATGTTGATTTTTGTCAAGATAAAAGAATTAATGTATATGCCAATGATATAATTTCCACCAATCCCTCTAGTTTCGAAGTTCATTATATATGATACCTCAATACATCAATAACAGTGCTGGTTGCCTAGTGTTAATATAAGGCAACCTACAAGTCTACAGATATAAAATGCTAATGGAGATGAACAAAGAACTATAAAGTTACTTTTTGCGATAATGCTACTAGCAAATCTTCGGACTCCAGATTATGAGGCTTAAGTAGGACACTTCCTTATAATTATTTATATTACAATAATTATTCATTTTGGACAACACATTCTGTAGGGCTTTTTAGAATTAATTGTAATGATACTGCATTCCATTGATATTTCCATATTTTGTGTAATGACAAATGAGTCAAATATTGTAAAATCTAAGTAATCCTTTAACACGTACAGACTGAACTTATATTTGGATAAAAAAAAAGGCATTTATCCTTTTTGAGTCATATGTAATAATCACCCAGAATGTCTTATCCAAGCAATCTGTAAAATATTGCTGTTGGACTATGTCGCTTGCATGAAATCTGCAATTTGCAGTATAGTTTGAAGATTAGAACAAAATTGACAAAAGTAAATATTTAACTGATAGGTATCAAGGTGAATTAAAAAACAAATATTATTTATTCGCACAGTTTACAAATCTTTTAATGAAATAATATTAAACTTATGATCACATTAATTAACTTAGTATTTGTAATGAATATTTTTCTGGGCCAAAATACGAAAAATCTACTTATTTGGTTGTTTATGTAAATATATGATTCCCAACCTTATTTATTCATACTGATTGAATAACCAATTTTCATAACATTTGTAAATTATATATTGTAATGGCACAGTATTTCTGATTGGAATTTTATTAAGCATTAATAATTGAATTTTATATCTGTATTTGCATACACAAAGCTTTAACAAAATTTAAAGACGAGAACGTGGTGTTTTTCAGCTCATGGCTTTGAAATGTATCTAACCGTTTTGTGTTTTGTGTTATATAGATGAATTCACTATTATGCATTTAATTTTGTTATAATTAAATAGTAACAAACTGTTAAGCTAGAGTAACTCCGTTCTCAGTAATATTTATATAAATCTTTGAAATCTAAAAAAAATATTGGCTGTGTTCTGCAGAAACACCGCTGAGTGAGCAAATACATTTGCTGGGTCAAATCTCACACTATTGCAAGATTAACGATTGAATGACCAATTAAAGATATTTTCTGGGTTTCTAGAACTAAAGATAAACTCATACAATGAAAATATTTAAAGTGATTTGATGACTAGGAGCATTCCGAGCGATTCTGAGATAGAATTCCAAATTTTATAAATGTTTTACATAATAGTATTAATTTTAGCTTTGCAGTTTTTGAGATATACAAAGTCAAAAAGTATCCTATTTTACAATATGGATATAATACTGTATCCTTAAATACGAACAATCTTTTGATTTGACTTTTTTATTTGCATACGGTAAGTTTTCATGATTTTTGTCTCGTATATAAGCAAGAGTACCTCTTACTATTATGATTATGATTGTCGATCCACATTAACTTCTAGCTAGCGCAGATGATTCTACTATTTTTATTCTACAAATGCATATATCGTAATACGAGTGTCATAATTTTGTAATCATACAATTTTGACATTGTGGAAATTTGTATTGCATCACTATACATAATAATTCACACTATTTATAAGTTGAAAACAAATAGTCCACATTTAATTAATTCTTCATGTAAACTTTTCAAGTAAATGCTGAACTATTATTTTATAGTATAATGAATCAGGAGCTACAAAGGTATTTCTAGAAACCTTAAATTTTCATTGATATACATAGGTGTATATATTTTAATTATACATATATTGCATTTATTCGCGTATCATAAATTCAGCAATGAATATTCATCAAATATGTTGCTTTATCAAATTCAAATGTTTTGCAATTTCTTTTGACAGGACTTTTAAATGTTACTGCATACGTATAAAGAAAGTACAATTATTAATAATAGAAAATGTTACAAATAATGTTTTTAAGATGTACAAACCGGATTAGGCACCATAAAACAGTATAACAACAAACTAATATATTTTTTATTAAATTGAATCTTTGGAATGTTTAGCATTGCAGTTCTAGTCTAGGCTAATCAAACGAAAGACTTAGATCGGGCCGGTTTCACCAAAGTTAATCGAGGTTTAATTGTCGAGAGTGGCTAATCACAAGCCGAAATTTCCGGAAATACAGGGATTAGCTAATCACAACTCCAGGTACATAGCATTAGAAAAACTCAGAAATTCTGGGTGAACGTTGATATGATTAGTAATTTACATTATTATTAAATTATATATTTTCTCAGGTGACTTTTGCCTTCTCATTGTGCTTGTTTTTAAACAGTGAATCATAAGCTATGAAATGTGGATAATTTTGAAGTTTGCTCTAGCAGTGGTTTTGTTTCTTGTATAATAAAAAATAGAACAAAGAACTTAATTTGTTTCTTAGCAAAGTTTTTTATTTTTCATCTTAAAGACAAGCGGCCATAAGACCAGCAACATTTTCAAAGTCAATTTTTTCTGTGATATTTTTTGTCTTAATATTCTCATCTTGATTGGCAATGAAAATCACAGAGTCACTTTCTTCTTTCCAACCATATTTCTTGACCCAATGCTTCATAGTATTATCTGAAATATGAATTAATGCACACGTACAAGCTGGAATATATATATTTACATTGAATTGATTTAAGAAAAAAATAATGCTACACGAAAAATGAGACCTATCAATGAACTAGAATATATGTGGGCAGCCCCGGGTCGGATCCAGGCCACTACTTCTTTGGATCCAGTTCTAATCTATTTCAACGGTGTGTGTATGACTATAAATAAATGAAATATGAAGTAACAACTAGTTTTAATTATTTTAATATTAATTTTTTTTTTTAATAATTTGATCCAGCCCTTGGCTCAGAAACAGAATGATAAATTGGCCTTTGAACTAGCAAAGGTTGCCCATGCCTGAACTAGAGACTGTAACCAAAAAGCTATCCTATCATTTTTCCTAAGTCACATGAATTAAGAATCTTTTCACTTTCAATACTTTATTCTATATCTATAGTTGGACATTTTCATGTTTCTTTTATGGACAAATAAAAAATATCAGAATCTATGACAGGAGCTGCATACTTTGACACATTAGATTATAAAATAAAATAGAAATATATTTTGGAACAACTGAATAGACATTATTGCTTGTTGCCAAATTATTCGACTTACTGCAGAAAACCTCGTATTATTAGGCTGTTAAATCAAATTTACGTTCAAGGGGCGTTTATGCTACAATCTGATTGTTGCCAAACAAAATATAGAATAAACTGATTTAAAAAATGAGACTGCATTATTTTTGCAGAATGTAAAGTCCGAAAATTATTATTATTATTATTATAAAAATATCTGTAAAATTAAATGCAGAAAGAAGAATCTTGGAAACTAATTTTTATTAGTTTAAAAAAAGTGAGATTCTATATTCCGTTGTTCACAAAATTCAATTAAAAAGGCCACTAATAATATAAATATAAAACATATGACTAGGAGGAACTATTCGAGTTAGCCAATGATCCAGACTTACAAATTGTAGCTTATTAAATTTCAGAACTTTTGTGCTCTATAATTATGAACTTTACTAGAAACATTTACAAGAACTAATTACATGCACTGTATAGCTGACTTGGAGCAAAACTTATAAATGTAAGAATTGGAGCATAGGCTAGAGGTACAGTTTCATGGATCAATAATAGAAAGCTCATATAACAATTAATAAATTTCATGGAATCGGGCATTATGATTATAATCTAGCATCTATTGTGTGAAAATGATGTATGCTCCCTCTATTCAACATTTAACTTATACATACCATCAACTTCACCAAGTAATTGCATCAACAAGCCTTTGTCTATTGTTTGAAAAGTGATTCCGACTACATGACATACAAATTTTCTGATTGAATCTTGAAATCCAACAATTTTCTCACAAAGATCAGACATGTTAGTAACACGTTCCCAAAAATGTTGGAAGTTGCACTTTTCCAATACATCTCCCAAGTACATAATTTGACTAATCGGTTCTTCTTGCATCTTAAAAGAAAACAGTTGTTAGTACACATTTCATTATCACTATTCTTTAAGTTTCAATTGAGTAAAGTACAGCATGAAAATAAAATTAAAATATTTGTACAATACTCACAATTTTCTCACTTAGTAGACATTTACACAATACAAAATCAGTATGAGGGAAATTCGTTAGAGCCTTCAATAATATTTGACACGTTATATCAATATTAAACCGCTGAGGATTTAACTGATATAATTTTAAAACGGCAAGATTGGCTTCTAAATCGTAAGCATTTTCCCGCGACTGAATTTCCACATATTTCTCTAACGTTGTCAAATTATCTGGATTGTACCTGAAAGTTGGAAAAAAAAATACAAAAATCTATTAGATCTCAATTTCGTGAATTGAAACTGAGTCAGGACAGGGCAATATTTTTTAATTTCACCGAGACAAAAACAGCACAATTTTTCGTGACAATAAAGTAACAAATTACCTCTCAATGCCTTTTAGCATACCAGCTACAGTCTGTTTCATTGCCTCAGCCATTTTACAACTTATTTTTTAATGTTTTAGTATTAAACATGTACACAATAAAGGAATGATCCCAAAAGAATTAGGTTATGTGTTACAGATTCTATAGAAAGAAGACACGAGATTCGAGAACATAGACCACTTATTGGAGACACGGCACTCCCGTGCTATAGACTGTTAGCACAAGCAACAGTGCCACCTTATCGGTAGGTTATTATCACTAATTCTGCGTTTCACTTTGGCCCATTGGAGTGTCAAGCCCCTGCTCGAGAGACCCTCGTTTCTCCTATTGGTGTCAAATTTGTTCCCGTCAGGAAATAATGTAGATTCATTAAGCCTCTTCTACCATTACTTAAGGCTGTTCAACAATGCACGTTGCTCGCAAGTTGTTTCTATAAGCCAATCAGAATTGGTTTTTTTCCGCTTCCAAATGTTACGTTTGGTTTGTAGAAACGAAATATTACAAACTTCCACTGACAACATCCCATTGTAGAACTGGCTTAAGTTAATAAATACGGGTGCCGTCACATGGAGCGTACTTTGCGTACCGCGTATCTCTCGCAGCCGATCGCGAGATCGCAATTCCGTTCTATTGTATACCGGAAAATTAACAACAATGTTTGATTTACTAGCGTCAGTTACGCAAGTACACAAAGTACGCTTTATGAGAAATCTGCCTAACGTAACGCGGTTTTAAACTCGTGCGTGTAACTTAGAAAATGATTACGTTTACACGACGGCTTAAACCGATTAAAATAATTTTGATACCACTTTTACAATAATTAACTAAAAAGTGAAGGAATAATCCAACCCGAAAATTTCAATGAACATTTGAAAAATGTGATAAATTTCGAATCGGATTACTTTTTCCGATTTAATTATTGCAAAGATCATGTTGAAATTATTTTTTAACTTGCAAAATGTGAGCTGAACTTCGCTTTGGGGAATTTTATATAAAAATTTCGTTATTTACGATTTTCGTGAGAATTTTATTCGTATGGTAAAAGGAAAAACCTCCTTCCTTCCTTCCTTCCTTCCTTTCTTTCCTTATGGCTGCATAAGAAAAAAATTTCGAACATCGTTGAAACTTACCCTATACCATTAACTGTGAACCTACAAAGAGAAGTAAGTTACATAAATCTGTGGATATAATCTATTTGCATATAATTCCATCTATGTGTTGAAAACACATACGTGATACAATGATCGGGGGAAAGTAAATTTCTGAACAGACTGAGAAAGCCACGAATGGCCACGAAGGAAAGGAAAGTGATGTGCACTCGAAATACTTACTATACAAGTATCGTGAATTGTCCGCGCTCCACGCCATGACTGAAATTTCGTGGACGAGCAGGAGTGCCGTTGCTGTGACAGGTGGAACACTGAATAGTGAAATTACCTAATAACGATCAATAACGAAAAGATTCACATCATCACAAAAATAGTAGAGTTTACATTTCAATTTAGTAAGCTCCCCTCACTGTTTACTGAAAATTTTCTCAGTTTCGAGGTAGAACAGTTAATACTTTACACAGTGCGGATTAACATCTAGGGAACGGCGAAGAAAAAAGGATTTAAAAAATGGAGGTTTGTTCTTAGTAAATGTATATCTCACGACTAAGATCAGATCTTAAATATTTAGATATCGTTTGATTAAGACATTTTCTTTTCACTCATTATTTCTTCAGTGTTCTACTGCACTTCAAGTCAATGAGTATAATACAGTCTAATTCATAGCTTCTATGTATATTTGTGGATATAAATATTTCACAGTAAAAAGTTTTTTTTTTCTATAAATTAATTGTATGCCATTGCCTAAAATTTATGCATTGTAGTCGTACCTGAAATTGAAATGTCTATGTTTCAAATTTGATAGACATTGACCATTCCCTTACTCAAGTTATTTTACTATGTAATAAATATACATATTTTTATTCTATATGTAGATGGATGAATGTTCTGCTGGTGGCGATTCTGGTGCTGAAGAAGATGAAGATGAAGAATCATCGCATGGTTCGAGGAGTAATAGTAGCAGTAGTAGCAGTAGTGGAAGTA
The DNA here is from genome assembly GCA_031762395.1 of Calameuta pygmaea. NCBI lineage: Eukaryota > Metazoa > Arthropoda > Insecta > Hymenoptera > Cephidae > Calameuta > Calameuta pygmaea. The sequence goes on along the minus strand of JASANN010000145.1, from coordinate 35,816 downwards.
GTACATCAACAGGCAGTGGAGAAGAAAGTGGTGAGGAACACTGCAGTAGCAGTTCAGAAAGTCATAGTTCTGCTGATGATGATGAAGAAGGAACAGAAAGTTCACAACATCCAACAAAAGAGGATTCAAATACTTTGGTAACAGGACTTTCGTTAGTTATTACAATGTTCATATTTTAGGATAGGTTTAATATTTTTTGTGTTTATATAGAGATGGGAGATATGTGTAGCTGCTGGGACCAGAGTAAAACTGCCACAAGACCTTTGCGAACATTTCTCAATATTTCGGGAACTCTTGGATTATCCTCGTGTTTGGCAAGAGTATCTAACTGAAAGTCAGCGTGAATCACTCCGTTGCCTATTACCAGCCTTTCCTGCAGATTGTGATGTAGATGCTGAATGTGACAAGACACTTCGTATGCTGTTTCATAGAGAGAATCAAAGGTATAAAACCAGTAATCATTTATTAAAATGATAGTATTTAATAACATTTTTGAGTTAGGTTTGGCGTTACCACATTAGATTCTTTCCATAACCATCTATCTACGGGGCACTTTCGACCAGATATTAGAAGGATGCGTAGCTTAGTACGTAAGGCACAACAAAGACGATTACTTTTTGAAGAACGTAAACGTACTTATGAACTTGCTGGACAACTATTGAAATCACGAGAGTGCTTATTGTCAAATGCATATAAGCAGGGTTTTAGTCAGCCAATTCATCGAACTATATCTAAGTTTCAATGGCGGAAGCCAAAACCTGCATTGGGTAAGAGAAAATTCTGTTTTACAATTAATAAAAAAATATTTGTTTACATTTGTTATGATATATTAATCAATATGACATTAATAGTTGAAGAAAAAACTCAGCTGCGTTACATAGAAGAGTTGGATGCATTGAAGGCAGAACTTGGAGCTAATACTACGTTCTCTGTTGACACAACTTCTGAAAATGACGAGAACTATCCTCATCAACAATATGGAGGAGCTAAACAAAAGAAAAAAAAACGTACCACCATGGGATTACAATACATGCCTATCAGAGGTTTGCAAATGAGTCATGAGGATGAAGCTGTTCGTCCAGTGTTTTCGACACTTCAGCGATCGCAATACAGTCCAAATCGATCGTTTCTCCTTCGGGAACAAACAGAGGACACTTACCGGAATATGTTGATAACACATAAGAAGCGAAGAGCACGTCGTGATGTATGTGATGCTTTAATTGCAAAGAAAAAATACAATTAATTTTATCTAGGTATACATAATTAACTTATGTATTTCAGATACATCCAGAGCTAAATACACAGGGCATTTCACTAGCTGATTTAGCTCAAAGAGCTCAGATAGGTCAAAAGCACAAAATTTCGCTTGGGAACTCCATGCGTGTTTCGAGTGCTAAAAAGAAAATAAAATTGGAGCAACCTTCTCTCTGTCCACCTCTCGTACCGAAGTTCGTCAATGTCAATTCAATTAAGCCTGAGAGTGACAACAGTGACTATTCTCATACAACGGATGATAACAACAAACATTCCACGATCTTGGAAGCGGATCATCGGATAATGATCTCTAGTAGCATAAAAACTGAACCCATAGATGCATATGAAGTACAGCAACCAGTTAAAAAGAAAATGTATTACTTCATTCTTAATTATTTTTTTACGCAAAACATAGACATGAGTGTAGGCATTTTCAATAATGTGTAAATCGAATTGATGTAGCTATTTAAATTCATTTTCTGATATCGGATTATAAAGGGCCGCGTATAAAACTGTTAAACATATTTTTCTTAAAAATAATTTTCAACGATCAGCATATTTAATCGTTATATAGTAAAGGTGGTAGTTTCTTAGTCGTTATGCTTTACAGTTGTATTACGTATCATATTTTTCCTATCGATTGAAACTTCCAAACGTAATTAATTTCTCCGTGATTCTTCCTACATCAGTCAAAAGTTAAAACAAATATTTAGATATATATTCATTAAACATTTAAGCAATGTTTCTAACTATCTTTTTCTGTTATTCAGGAGTCCTACTATTGCAAAAAATAATAAAAATTTGATCTTACCCACGGCAAATATTAAAATGGAAACAGAAGATCTTGAATGTGAGTCGAAGATCAAGAGTGAGATCGCAGTTGGCGTGAACGAGGATATACAAATAGAATCAAAGGAAAAAGAAAAAAACGAAAAGAAGCAACTTGATTTGGATGGTATCGACATGATGGAAATTCCAATACAACTTGATGACGGCATTGACATACTCGAAGACGTCAAGTATGTATAAGATCTTTGTTACTTTAAAAGTTTCTCTCCAAATGGTTATACGAGAAACATTAATATAACACTTATGGCAAATTAGATGTGAAGATGAAGGTGTAATCTCATTACCGGAGAAGGAAGTATCGATTGGTGAGGGTATCAGTATTAATGGCGATGGAGAACTAATGCAGGAAACCCACACTTCTTTCTTCTCTCTTATACGGGATGCATTCGTCTCGAAAGGAGAATATCGCATGAGCACCACTGAAATGAGAGACGCAGTGATGCAGTGGCAAGGAAATCCAATTTCTCCATTGAATGATTGGTGCGAGTTGAGATTTATTTTTATTTCCAGCACATCAGGATTCTTGGAATAAATAAACTACTTTTTTTTTTCGAATCAAGGTATTCCTTGGCACCATCTTGGCCAGCCCTCGTACCTCTCGCTCTCGGCTTTCTGGCAGGAGAATTAACTTACTCGCACGATGGGGAACAGCAAGCTGATGGAGAACAGGAGTTTGTACCTTATTTAGAAAATAAGGGCCGAGGTCTGTATGCTTGGATAGGCGCTGGCAGAGATTCGGATTCTCGTCTTGCCACACTCTGCACTCGTTTTATCTTACACAGGTAATACAAAGAATAAGAATTTTTCCAATATGTTAAAAAGATTCCAATTTTGATCGTTATTAAATATTTAATTTTTTAAAATGAATATGACCCAATGAATATGCTTATTTCTCTAAGGGATTCTCTTGGACCTCCATACACTTCGACCGTAAGTGCCGTCCTTCCAGTGAAGCAGCCGTTACAGCAAACTTCATCTAATAGCAACAATAACAACAGCACCAGTAGCGGAAGTATCATTGGAGGAGGCGGAAGGGTAGGAAGTCCCGTGATTGACTCCGTTAATACTGATGCTGGGTCTGTTGGTGCTTTGGGAGAATGGGAACCACCCCGGGCTTTATGTCCGACTGAATGGAAAGTTCGTCCTTCGGCGCCTGAAGAACGCGAAGAATTTCGGAGGCAGGAACGCATGCGCTATGCAGCACCTCATAAAGCATTTACCTATCGCATGCATGGATATGCGTCTGTTGTTGGACCCGTAAAAGGCATTTATCAGCACAACGTTGGTATGTTACGATTATTATGTTCATGCTTGTTTAAAATAAATGCTGTTTGACTTAAATATTTCTTGTAGGTTCAGGTGTAAATAAGCCACGAGGTCACTCATTGCTGGTAGCCGAGAGACCGAACTTCGTTACGATCTTGGCGTTGGTGCGAGATGCTACTGCTCGTCTCCCAAACGGTGAAGGGACTCGAGCTGATATTTGTCAGTTACTAAAAGACTCGCAGTACATCAGAGATCAAAGTGACAGCGAGGGTGGTCACGATAAGGAAGGATATTTACATTCAGTTGTATCCGGTGCCTTGGATAGATTACATTACGAAGCAGATCCATGCGTTAGGTATTATCCTCGACGTAAAGAGTGGTTGTATTTACATCGAGCACGTTCCGAATCAGAATTTGGTTGGTATCTGTTAATGTTGCGCTTTTAAATATTCATTCAAGTTTGAACACTTCCATCAGGATTTTAAATATGTATCTTTTATAGAAATGTATCACCAGCAATTGCAAGGGGTGGCTAAGAATAAGAAAAGTATCGGGGGCGCTGCACGAAACAAATCAATTCAACCTATTGCAAAATCAATTAGCGGTGGTAAAGAGCAGCCTGCCAACAGTAACAAAGAGAGTACGCCGAAGAAAGAGCGAAAGCCTCCTACACAGGCTCAACCTACGATCGTTAGGTAATTTCCTTTCTTCTTACTATCTAATAATCTTCATTGAATTTTATTTTGTCCGGCGAGTTTTTAACCGCCTTGTTCCGTTCGCTCGCGCTCGGTAATAATTTTCTTTTAACTGACAGCTGTCAAAATCTTTCGAACGTATGTATTTGTGTAAGTCACGTAATTTGCACCTTAACATCGTTTCCAAGTACCCAAAACTATTTTCCTTGATACTTAGATGCTTCTAATCAACGATTTCGATGTCCAGGTACTTGGCATCTGTCGTTCGCTATGCCCGAATGCTTCCGATTATCGTTTCGTATGTTCAGCTGTTGCTGATCATTCGAACTATCGTTTTTTATATTCTAATTGTCCTGATTGTCGCTTTCAATAACTTGATATTCTAAATCTTTATTCCATATGCCTAAATAACCTCGTTCAAAATGTTCAAAAGTCCTTGATCGTCGTTTTTGATTGATCTGATCATTGTTGTTTTCGCTGAAATAGTCCGTGTTATCATTTTCAATGACTTGATACCCTTAATCATTGTTCCTTATGTTCCAATACCTCGTTTAAAACATCCTAAACTCTACATCATAAATGATTCCCAATGTCCAGGTAGTCCTAATCCTTGATGTAGATATTTAAATACTCCTTATCATTATCCTTAATAAAATACTTGCTCACAAATACGATTATGAAAATTTCGAAAGATTTCGGTTAACGCTGAGGATACGTTCTCGATATTTAGAGCGCTGAATGTAACATTGCTAACAGAGGTATATGTGGCATCGAGCTCGGTAAATAGGAAAACTACTTTTTTACTGAACGTTTGTAAAATCACATTTTGAACAAAAAAGCGTTGACAGGGCTAGCCATCAATCGGGGTCTTAAGGAGGTCCGGTGATAACACATAATCCAAGATAAAATTCTACATTAGAAAAAACAAAATCTATGCAAAATTTGAATATGATTTAGTTTTACCGTATATTTTTTGAGATATAAAAAATCGAAAACTGTCAATTTCCATCATATAGATATACTCAATCCATAAAAATGAATAACGTTCAAATTCAATATCTTCATTCTCGTACGGTAGAATGTAATGATTTTTAGCTCAAATGTCGAGGTTATTTTTTATTTTCACCCATTTATTTTTGAACAAAAATTCTTGGAATGGATATTACTCTTTGTTTAAACTGTGCTGTCCTATTACTATTATGATTATCCTCACCGTACCTCCTTAATGTATACGTAAGCCTTTGTAATATGTGATATTTTTCGTTTAAGAACTATTTTATCAAATGTTTATATTGTCCTTCAGAAAGGAGCAGCGGAAGCTTGAAGAAAAACTTATTATGGTACAACCTACGACGGTGGAACAAACGTCAATCAGTACTGGCACTACTACGACGGGAACTAACGCTGCTATAGTTTCGCCCGTTACCTTTTCCAACACTTCTACGCTTGAAATAGCGCCGACGATTTCAACAGCTAATTCTGCTTCAATAATAGAACGAGATAATTCGATTCCAATAGAAACGAAGCAGCAACAGCAGCAACAGCAGCAGCAGCAGCAGCAGCAGCAACAACAACAGCAGCAGCAACAGCAACAACAGCAGCAGCAGCAGCAACTGACACCATCACCGCTAACTAAAAAAGTGGCAACGACAAATATCGGTGGAAAGCCCGTTACCGTAGTGAAAACAAATGCACCACAAAGTCTACTACAGTCCAATCATCAACATTTTCCTCATCACCAAATCCAAGTATCGACATCGGCTGGGTTGCAGACAATCAGACTCTCTGGGCATTCTGTGCTGCACTCTGCTCAGGCAGTCGCTACAACTAGTACTGCGAACGTAGCCAGTAATACCGCAAATGTCACAGCAATTTTCCCTGCGTCTAAAATTCCAACACAACAGCAACAGCAAAACGTGATAACGAATCAAGCTGGAAAGAGTATTCTTCAGAATACTAATGTAAAACAACAGACACAACATGTCTTACCTGGAAAAACGTTACTTGCTTCTCAAATAAAGCTCGTTAGTTCGGGACAGATAAAATCCTTGTTGACAGGGCATGGTCTTCAGGGACAGACTATATTTATTAAGCAATCTTCGTCGCCGTCTGCAGGCCAGCAACAGCAATTACAACAACAGCAGTTGAAGGTATGTTAAATCATGATTTAGTATGCATTGTTATTAAAATTGTACAAAAATATATTAGATATATTTACACTTGTGTCCCGATAATAGCAACAACTTCAACAGCGCGTTGTAGCTACTCAGCAACAGCAGTCTCCGAGTATGCAAAGAATAATAGCGCAAATCGGTGGAAAACCAATTGCAGTCCAGATACAACAATCACCGCAACACCAGCAGCAACAGCAGCAACAAAAGATTCTAGCAAAAGTTTTAACAAGTGCAACTGGTGGCCAATTAATATCTGTGGAAAGTCTCTTGGCTCAAAAAGGATTAAAACTTGCGACAGCTACGGGCCATACAAACCAACTGAATAGACAAGGCAAACAAATCATTCAGACGCAATATCAAGTACGTTCAAGTTTCTAATATTATTTCCTACTCGTCTATAAAGATGATACCATAAACGGTCTGCTTTTGCAACCACATAATTACTCAGGTTCTTAATAAATTGTAATTGCAGGTTGTATCACAAGCTCAAGCTGCTCCAGGGCAGTCGAAAATTATTGTAAGTTCACAACAACAATCCCAACAGCCACAACAGTCACAAACCGTGAGAATGGTTACAGCACAACTGGCGGGCAAACCTATAGTTTTGGCAAGCGGTAATAAAGGAATGGGAGTCGGTGTCGGTGTGAATAGTACGGGTGCGGTTACGTTAGGAAAGCAGCAATCTGGTCAGCAGCAACAAGCACAGCAACAGCCAATTATTTTACCAAGCCAATTACTAAACATCAAAACGTTACACGGCCTGAAAGTGATTCCAACACCTGCAGGATTGAAGACAACCGGTGCAGCGGTTTACGCCCGCGTCATTGCACCCACAACAATGTCTGCACCTTCGACCCAGTCTACGGTCTCGCAGGCTCAACAACCGTTACAGACCCAATCTCCAAGAAACAGTCCTTATGGTACTCCCTGACAGGAATAATTTCAAAGCTATTCTTTTCTTCTTTATTTATTCTTCATTCACATCGTTGATACGTCTACGTGGGATGTTTTGTTTCTGTGACATAGCACTGAATATACATATAGGATAATGATTACTCTTTGTCAAAGTAAACTATTTTTTGGCTGTATCGCATATTGAAGAGAAATGGAAAGAAATAGTGAGTACTCAGATATTCTGCTTATTTTTTGCATTCTCAAAAAATTGAGCGTGCTTCATTTCCTGATTGGATTGTCTGAAAGTCACGTGCAGTTAAAGAATTAAAATGAAATTTATATGCAATTTGAGGCTGCTGATCAGTGAATTTTAATCATAAAATTTCAATAGTGAGAAGACCGCAATGTTATTCTCTACTATTTATTATTACATTATATGATAAAGGAGGGTAAGCTGGATTTATGCTTCATAAATATCTTCATTTCGTGATTAATTTTTATGAAGTATAAAGTATTTTCTATCTCGTGCAATTAAAACATAAATGTTCCCATTATGTTAGCTTCATTTTAGAATGAATGTAAAATTAAAACCTTTTGGATATTTAAGTATAGTTTATATAAATCCTTTTCTGTCATGGGAGAAAAACGGTAATACCATTTTGTAAAAATAAATAATAGGAGAATAACGATGTAAAGATTTTCCTCATTGTCACTCGCCTTCGGCTCGTGCTGCTGTGTTATTCGTGCGATTCGCGCGATCAACTTTAGCCTGCGTACAATGGTCGCTTTCTCGCACTCTTATCGCAAAGTACTGATACAAAATTACTATATGAAAGTGGCTATGAAAACCATTACGACCGGTGCGACAATATTACACCTATCTGACTATAAACTCTTGAATCCCGATGGATGTAAAATCCCAGGGATAGATCTCAATTACGTCAGGTTCATCGAATCTCAATTAAAACATCGGGCTCAATTAATTTTCATTTTTGTGAATATGTAAAAAGTGAATATCAGGCATTCTTTCTACGACCCCAACACATAATTGGAAAAGTATAAAATGCAGCCATAAATTAAATACTTGAATTTTTTTACAATACATATAAAAAGCAACTATTGGTCGCAAGCTGATGTGAATAGAAGGTGAGTTTAATGAGTGGATATGTTTACACGCCTCATTTAAACCAATACAATTATTACTACTGGACTCGTATTCTTGAGAACCTGCCTTAATCATTCTTGTCTTTCTACTTGAAAAGCAATGACTGGTCTCACGTGAGATTCATTTGAAAGCTTCGGAGAACATGGGCCCAAGTCCTGATTTATAGAGTGTCGTGAATCGTGGACGTCTCTGCTTCAAAGGAATGAATCATTCGTCACTTCCATTAGATAGAATGATTTAAACATATCGAGTAAGCGTATCAAATGGATTTGCAGTTATTAATATTTTTCATACACCAAAATGAACCTATACATAAACAAACTCCAAATTAGCTTCAATTAAATCCATTTGAAAAGTGCAATAAATTTCAACAACTGTCTTTAGAAAATATGTCCAAGAGGTCTTTTTAAACGTGTGCCTTGTATGTTTTCCATGACCTCATACGTTATATTTTGATTCGTTGTTACTTTTACTTTAAAGTCATCAAACAATTTATTAACGGCTATCCTTTCGTGGGATATTAACCTTTGATTCATTGGGGAGTTGCTTTTAATGACTATTGGTCCAAAGGCAAGGTACATATAAATATAGGCCCGTGAAAAATATAGATTAAGTACGTGTAACCGTGCGTCTTTCGTCCATGTCATTTTGATATTTTTTAATTTGTAAAAATGTATACATAATCCATATACATACACTTGAATTATACCTTGCAAAGTCATATCCTCATTCCAGCTACATGGACGACCTAAGGGTACACTTACAAATTGAAATATGTTCAGAGATACACGTTCTACCACCGAGAGGATGCTAATAATAAAAAGGGCTTTTGTATCTAACAGCTACTGGGGGCACATTAGGCACAGAACTTATGTTGGAACGAGGATAGAAGTTTTGAAGCGGCTAGTTGTGCCATACATTGTGTTTCAGACAGAATATACATATGCGGGCTTGTCCTTATTTCCTGGATATACGTATTCAAGTATGAGTCTCGAAATTTGATTATATTTGTATATACAAGAATTTGCCCGTCTGGGATAATTAAATAAAAAAAGAATCATAGAACTGGAGTGCGATTGTATATCTTAGGTGGGTGTAAAAATGTGTAAAGTATAGTCATTCCATAAATCTTAGAGGCAGCCTCTTTAGAACCCTGAGATGCGATTGACTGATAATCCGTCACTTTTAACGTTTGATTGCAATGTTAAAACATGCATATTGCATACAGATTGTAATGGGCCCTGAAATTATTTAATTTTTTGAGTACATAGTTGTGGCACTATACGTTTAGTGTAATAAGGTTACATCTCAATCAACAAGTTGAGATGTATATATATACTGTATCTCACAGGTTGAGATGTGTATATACTATATTTCAACTTTTGTATGTGCCGTTCGTATAGTTTGAGGACAGATTACCATAAAGCGGCGTTCAGAATAGCAAGCTGATGCGTTTTTATAAAAAAAAGTGAGCCGTCGCGGGACGCCTGGTAGATGTGAAACATCAATTGTTAAATTAATTTTGTGATAGCGAGGTAACCCTGGTTACCGCAGGATTACAGCGTACGCATTCCAGTATACCTATATTTCAGTGCTAGCCTGAAAATACGGCGTCTTAGATTCTGTCCCATGCAGAACGCGCCATTAGATGTTTCACATGAAAAAAAGCTAAACCTTGAGATAACACAGCATTGGGATTCTCCTCAATCTTGACCTAACGTAGGTTTCTAAGCGTTTTCTAAGCCCATCGTAGCTCTGAGTGCCTAGCATTCAAAAAATTGGTGTGACACTGCTTTATGGTCCTCAAAACAGACTTAAACCCTGAAAGCTCTATTAGGACAGTCCTCAAAAGAGCCACATGTTCTCAAAGTAGCCAATACTTCAGTGAAAATGTTTTCATAGCTCAGCCCCAAATTTATACGTACATGTTCAGAAATATTGCGCTAACTGAACTAGCTTATTCATTTGATTCCTATGATATAACCACCTTCATAGTCTATAATTTAAAAAAAGATGGTTCGGACTTTGCTGACGTTTTTAAAAAATTCTTAGTGTACTTGTTAAGAATAATATAAGTAACACGGAAAATATCAGTATCATTTTTAGAGAGTGTTGTTCAGGATATTAGCAATACGTCATACAGACGTCATGAATCGCCATTACCGACATGCGATAGACATCCGTAAATCTGCAAATGACATTTTGCAGACCTCATTTTAAAGTATGTTTGTCCCACCTACGAATGCCTTTCTATCTGCCTTTTGCACTTCCTAGCTATCATTCATAGGGTGTGTTTCTAACATCCATCTGGCAATTTGCTTCATATGAATAGGATATTCTTATAAGGTAGGTGGCCCAGTCATCGGCCATGCACCGGCACATCGAGAAACTGTCCTCCTATGAGCATTTCTCTAAGGCAATATAACTTATGAAATTGTACAATGAAAGTTAGACGCACTATAAATTATGCGTGTGCTGATAGGTTAAGAAACATTGAGTGAATGTATGCACTTTTTAAAAAAATATAGAAAATGAGATAAAGCAAACAACCTATTGAAAGGTATTGTAGTTGATAACCATAAAATACATTATAATAATAATAAATAGTAAGAATGAATAATGGATAACATAAATGCCGGTATTAAAACGATTTTCTAAAGATTTCATACTGCGTCGTGTTTAAGAACTTCTGCATACGATGACTACCGGATGCATTACGCATGCATTTTTCAACCGGACGTCATTAGGACATTGCAGACATAATTTGGTTGGCGTTCTGTGTTAGCTGGGCGCTTTTTTGCCGTATAGGATATAGGAAATAATACCTTGTTTTGACCCTTTTAAACTGGGATAACTTGAAAGTATTGAGCGAAGAAGCGAAATGATTAGAGGTAGAGAAGAGAATGAGTTTCCATCTAAGCTTTACATGATTGTTAGTCGCGAAGATATTAATTATTTAATAACAATACAAGATAAGTCGTACGTAATTATAGTAATTGGCTGTAACCTTTGAGTGGTTTAAAACAAAATTTTTTTAAATACTTTTGAGGGTATCCCAGTTTAAAGAGGTCAAGATAGAATCCTATTTCTCATTTTCTTTAAAGCAACAAAAGCAGCAGTCTTAAAAAATGGTACTGATATTTCCTGTGTTACTCATATTACTCTTAAGGAGTAAATCGACAATTTCTTTCAGCTGAGGGTAGTTTGAACAAATTTGGTTTAATTGGCCTATCAGGTTATACAATAATCCTGAGTACCCCTGTATGCGCAGTATGTGGAGCCATTTTGCTCTCAACAAATTTATCTGGATTTTAATTAACCATTTTTGCGCGTGCTTTTAAAATTCATTAAATATAAAATTTGAAGAAATATGTATGAAAATGAAGTAGCTTTAAGAATGGCCCTCATGAAAATTTGATAGGCTAGAAAATACATATGTTTTAAAGGTGTTATTCTAAAGCAGAGACTTGTGCGCACAGAATACAATTCACCAAAGATTTTTTTTCCCGTATGACGAATATTTTCGTGATCGAATTGAAAATATTATAGAATGTTGATCTTAAAACATTTTCCATCTGAAATTTTATTACTCGCTGCACGTCTGCATGTGTGGAGTAGACGAACAGCAACTTTAAATAAAATTTAAAAAAAATTACAACTGACCTACACATTTTAAGCACATTATGCTCAGAATGAGTTATTACTCAAATTTTACTTAAACGTAAAATATGATGTAAGCACGAGCATAAATATTTATGCCAGTTTTGTAAATGAATTTCGGCAAAAAATGCTATGACCCGAAAGAAACCATTAACACAATGAAAGCATCGGGAAATTGAGGATAACAACATTTCGTAATATTTGACGAGATATTTACAAATGCAATGAGATGATGGGTTTACAAAAGGCGGTTCACTGATACCCAATAGGCTTCCAGTGTTACGTTACATTACAATATAAATAAAGACTTACGTATAATAGATTATTAAATTAACTTTGCACTATAATCTAGATGCATTTTACTAAGAAATAGCGACGAATTATTAGGCAGCAAAAGCTACCGCGTCTTTGGTTTACTCATCATAGAGATGCCTAGTTTTATAAAAAAAGAAAAAGCTTGTTAGCGATCTTCCAAGGATATACAAATTGGAGACTACCGTTCCACAATGAATATAAAAAAAATACTTGGTATTATAACACTGTCTCTGAGTGAAGCTACTCCCTATGATGTCATATACGTAGCTCCAGATCCATTACAAATAATCAATTTTTTTTTCTGAACGTAAAGAACTGCTGATTAATTATTCTTTCAATTCCAGTATCAAACTCTTTCTTGTTTTTTTACACAAGCTCTCCGGTAGGTGTGAAATGCTATTTACGTTTCCGAATTTCGTATATCTTGGAATATGTCAATTAAATTATTAACGCCAATAAGATAGCCATCTTCGTGATTCCCGACTTGCCATTCAGCGTCATGGCGAATGCGTGGTAAATGCGGAGGCAGCGGTAATGTTTTGGCAAAATCTATCATCCAAACGCCAGCATTAGTTGCATCATGAACAAAAAGAAGACTGGAACCAACAACTTCGTGGGATGCAAAAAATGGTGATGCTTGTAATGTTGCTCTGATAGCTTTAAGTCGTTGTAGGTATTTAGGAACAGCGTGTGTATAACCTTCAACGAAACGCTTGAGTGCCTCTGTAACCTGAAACAAGCAAATTGTGCGTTTACGAAAACTAAAAAAACGTAGATTCTCGAAACTCAAATAACTTCAAATTAATACATTACTTGTTCAATTGAAAATGAAATCCATCAGACAATTATGCCCTAGTTTAACTATACAGGGTTATGCGGTAGAAACGCACTACTTGAAGTTAGACTATCCATTTGTTTTGTATGGTAGAACCATGTTCAGGTGGTGCGTTTCTACCGAATAACTCTATGTATATATTATGTCTTTGAGTAATTTAAGATTTTCGGAAATTTCAGATCTAGTATTTTCCTTTCTATAAATATATATTCATACACATGAAACTACATGAATTTACCTGCTCACGAGTTCGCGTCGTTTTAAAATCTTTGAATGAACCTCCGTGGGCCAATTTGATACCTTCCACACGAAAACCAAGCGTAGCCGTACTTGATATGGTTTCTCGCCAAACCATATATCGTGGTTTTGTCACACCTTGTACTCGCCTTTCTTCCGCACTCGGTGCACTTGGATCGACTTGTATCATTTTCTCGTACATGTCTTTTCGTAACTGTTAGACAAGATAACATTTAAAACCAATTTACCATAAGTCGCTTGTATATAATAATTTACTTATTCATTTCTATCATTACATTTTTAAACAGTGCTGCAGTTGTTAATCTGCATAGAAGTGCACGACAAGTCAAGAGTACAATTGAAATAGCAAACTGAGGTATAAAATATCACAATGAATCAATATCGAATATAAAATCAAGTAATAGTTTGAACTTTACTTTCTTGTCATTATGCATTATTGTTGACATTTTTTTGTGTCGCTGGTAACAAAGAGATTAGCACCCAATTTGATTGATTATCACCTTTTAAGTATCTGTTATCTCTGGATTATAAATTATTGAATACCAGATATCGATTGCATCTTACTTTGGGTCTTTCTTTAGCTTTGGCGAGTTCCGATTCAAGATAAGTCCGCACTCCGACTTTGCAATCCATGACACAAGGTTGTTCAAATTCACCAAGAAGATCCTGAAGCTGTAAGTAGGAGGATATCGTAGTTTTTTTGTTCATATTATCCACTTCGGTCTCATCGGCAACAACGTTAACAGCATCCTGGTTTCCACTATCGTCAATTTCTCGCACGTCTAATACTCCTTTAAATTCCGGTACATACGGTCTGAGAACATCGTGCATTAATAATCGAAAACAGGCCTCTTCTTGCGGACAAAGTTTTTTCAATATAGTTCCTGGTGTAGTTCCTGCTCGAAAATTGCCCTGATGACCTGCTAGTTGAACCTGTTGATGAATAAGTATATTTTTCACAAGTTAATTCGTACTTGACATCATTTTCTACTGCTAATTCAAAATTGATATAACGGTACAATACTGACCCAAGGATATCGTTGCTTTTTATACGTTTGAAAAAACGGGGTCCACTGAACGATATTTCTCAGTTTCCGCCATCCAGATGTCTGTAACAAAAGTAAAGCGGAGAATAATCGACTATAAAAAGTTTGACTAAAGTTAATAGTAAAATAGTATATTTCCCATTACTAGCATGTAACAGACACCAATTAAAATTTTCTAATTTTCTACAGCATCGATTAACCATTAAAAAATGTGTAATTATTGCAGCTTGGGTGTAAGAAATAAAACGCCTATACGAAGAACCGCCTGCTCATAATTTTTCGAAATTGACCTGCCATATATATTTTTCTCAGACGAAACGCACGAGCCATACAGGCCATTATTCATTCGCGAGGTTCATTGATGAGTAATGAAAATGTGAAACAGAATCTCACGGGACACACGTATAATTCATATTGCTTAAAATTTACCTTAGGAAAAACACAGTCTCCGTTACTCCTCGAAGAGGAAAACGATTTATTATCAGCATAATCGGAGTCCCACTCGGAGCTAAGGTCGTCGCCACTTGCTTCACCCCATTCGAGTGGGTTGGAATTTAATTGTGGAACGGACAACAGTTGAAGATACTCCCGATATCCAGAACTATTTCCGATCGCTCGTGATTGAGCATCGTCGCTAGGAATCGTGTTTTCTAACTGATTAGCAAGATCATCGTGATCTGAACCTTCGCGCTGATGTTGCTCCTGATGACGTTCGATAACCGGTGGCGACGGACTGCGCGATGACGAGGAGGACAGACGGTCCGAGGACAGTGAAGTTCTTCGAGAATTGCGCCAGGATCGAGACCTCGTGATTCGTCTGTGTCTGCCAAGTACTCTCCTCTCCTCACCGGCACCAGCCACGTTGCAGCTGTCGCCCAAGGCCGCAGTAGTATAAATTATTTTGGGTATCATTCGCTCAATGGTTTCTTGCATTTTTCAAATTCCACAATTCCTGACCTCCTCTCCTCTCCGCCGTCCGATCTTTGATCCTCTCAGAGATTTTCCCTCGCTCGTCACGAATTTCTCTCGCGAATGTTCCCAGCAATTAAGAGCCTTTTCACTGGGCCGTCAAGAGTCGCCGCTTGAGGCACGTTTAATTGGGTTCGCGAGTTCACAAGCGCGCAGCGAAGCATCCGGAGGAAAGCGCTTGTGCCACTTTTATTCGCAGTTAACAACTGCACCCAGTCTGCGACGGAGATCGAGACAGATTCGAAGGCGTCCACCCGCGTCTTGTGTATTACGTAAAGCAGGACCTTGTCTTCTGTATAATAAGGACTTGCTAGATTTACCGTAACTCCCAGCGACTTATATCACGTCTGTCCTCTCTCGTGTGGTTCTTGTAAGATCCTTCGTCGTCTCCATGGAAATACATCCTTTGTGGGTTTATGCTTTTTGGCTGCTGTCCTCTTATTCTTCGTCGTTACTCGTTTCACTAGTTATGAGTACTGCTACACTCACAGCCAGAGCACACAGATGCCTCGAGCGACGGAGACAAGTCTGCTCAACAGTTGGAAGCGCGCGAGCCAAAGACTGGATTTCGCAGAATGATTTTCTTTTTCGTGTCTAGACTGGAGTGGGAAGTGGCACACGATGTGTTTACAGGCATTTACGCTTAGCGTTCCGAGTCGTCCCCGATATATGTCGTGCGTTGGAAATGCGTCATCGACAGTAAACTAACTAACGTACATACATTATAAGTTCATCGGCGGTCGTCAATCCGCACCCAGTGCACCGCCGCTTCGAACGGGGAGCTGATACCTACGTGCATCATTATTTTATATGTATATCGATGCACTTTTATCTACGTATTTATATAATACGCGTGTTAAGACATATTACTGCATTCGTAAACGTTCGCATGTGTGCATGTTTTCAAAAAAATGGGAATTTTCAAAGAAACGTCAACGCCTTGCTTCGCAGCAATTGCTAAAGTGTGTGAACGTACGTATGTAAATACGTATTCATCGAAGCTTTCGATCAACATGATTATTCGATGATGATTTCCCTCTTTCATATCCTTGCATCAGATGGAATCAAGTTTATGAAATATATTAACAATAAATATTCGAATAGCAACGCAGCTAGGAAAGAAAAAGATAATATTCTAATAGATAATCTTATTAAGATAATCTAATAGGATAAGATAATATTATCTTTTATAATTAGAAATATATGTATGATTTCAACGGCAATTATCCAAGCAAGTTTTCTATTATGTTACACTGAATTTCCGTTACATTAATATGGATTCGTGAGATTAACCAATCGTCTGATTAAGCAACGGTGTGAATTTTCTTTTTTAAGACAATGACCTCATGCATATTCGTGCTGTCGTGAAATTTCAATAAAAATAATATATTGCGACAATGATTTGTTTATGATAATATATAAGTTTTGTAAAGAATACTAGAAAATGTTTGAAGTAAAACAAGCAAATAAGATGTGCACACGTGCTACTTAACAGCCTAAAGTGGCAGATAATTGATACTGAAAACCTTATTTGCATGCACCTTATTCAAAATTTCTTTAGCGCAATATTACGTGATGCTTGTTAAATATACATTCATTTTGAAAAACTACGGACATACTTTTGTGCAAATAAGTGGCATACAGAATGCGGTTTCTCCTATAACGTTCGAAACTGTTCAAGCGCGTGTGTAATCATTATGGACGTCGAAACCAATTAGACTTCGCAAGCGTCCGTGTCCTGTGCTATTTCATATAAAATTGTAAAGTTATGAACTTATATTCGGTTAGCTATATTCGTTAGGCAGGAGAATGAAAAATAAGTGACAATCAACGTATTGGATATCAGTAGAAAACATTAAAAAGTTTAATTACCGATTCCTAGTATTCAAATTATGTATTTTCATTAGTAAAAACATATTCAAGATATTTCCGTGATACTAATCTCCAGCGAAGCACAATCGAGAGACGATATTATGGGATACACGCGGAGAAAGCGTGTCAAAATGCAGATTATAAAATCTGTGCGTAACATTGCGCTGACATTACCGAAATCAAATCGAACTTTGGTAGATAGCTAATCGATTAACTGAACGAACCAGTGCGCGGCCCAAATTTCATTCACGGTGTTAGACATCTAGCGGAGAGTAAAGAAAAGGAGAGCGACAACTAATTGATGCGGTGATTGAGCAATAACATAAAGCCTAAGGGAACGATAAATCGATCCGAGCGCCATGAGTGGAATGGAATAGAAGCGCATAATTTATTTCGCTGGCTGCTGATCCGTGCGTTTCATTTGACAACCGCAGTTTGCCAATGAGGTCCGATGAGAATCATCTCGAGGTCATGAAGTTTCCTGTCCTTCGCAGTGTCTCAATTTCGATTAGTTAGCCTATTCCATGGGTTGGTGGATGGACGATAGATGAAAATAAAATAGGACTTCCGTGCCTAAAGTTTTTAATTTTATGAGTGGCTACGAAATTCGATTAATTTCGCTGGCAACGGTACTTCGACGCCTTTTCTTTTTGATCTTTATAATTCGAATGGAACTTTGTATTAGTAGAAGGAGGAGTTCCGATGGATTACCTTCTTACGTCCCACAGAGTTTGCATTTTGCTGATGCTTGTCGACGATCCCCAGGAGGCAATCGTCGCACTTGCAGTAGCGACTCGTTGACGAGGAATCGGCAGATAAGAGGGAACTGAAAGTGCTGACACTAGCTTGACTATCCATTGAATCGGTTCTGAACAGAAGTGCTCTCTTGGCTAGTAGAAGATTTCGATGTCCCTCGCGTTCTGATTCTTCGGACAAGCTCTGGCGCTCGATCTTCGCGAGCAGCAGCTGCTCCATCAAATTTAAGCTTGGGGATGCCGGGCTGGTTGGGGGCGTCGGAGATGCTGCTGCTGCCTTCGAGCCTCCCGAAATATCCATACTTTCTGTCGGCGCTTTTTCCATTTTCGCTTCTTCGTCCATTTTCCTCTTTAGTCTTCTATACTGCATTCAGTCGCTCCTTTATTTCGGTAATTAGCATCTCCTTTAGTTAGAAAATAATATAACGTTACTCCTCGTCTTTCTTTCACTGGCTATTTTTAATCTCTTAGAAAGGTCTGCTTCCTTTTTATCACGCACAGAACCAAATGTATTTCCATATGCACGTTTTATCTGTCAAACGAATCTTCGCGTTCCGTTAAATCACCTTCCATTAAAACTTATCTTGACCACATCGCGATAAAAATCATTTTTTCAAATCTTGGCAAGACATTTATAACGTAAAAGCCTTTTACGAACACTTCTTTTACAAGATATCAAATCTTTATCATCGGACCACTGACTTGCAACATTGACAACAGGCAGCGCGATAGAGAAGCAATGAAAACATGATGGAAGGATGAATAATTTACTGGGGACTATTGCACGTTGCTTCAGATTGGGTAAAGTATATTGCTAAAGTCTCTTCACACGACGGGATCCAATTCCCTTAATCTCTGTTTAATTAAACATTTCGACGTCCAAACATCCATAAGAGTAATTTGATATCCAGCGATTCCAGCGACTGCAGAGCATACAAATCCGTCAATCATGTTTGACTTTGATCATCAGAGAATCGAATTAGCCAGAAAAAAAGATATTTGAGCTTCTACTTAAAAACTCCGACAGACGTGAAGATACTGAAGCTTCAAAAATACCAAATTCTCTTCCCGCAGCTACTCCATTTTTCGTCAAAAGACCGAGCATCGATCCGCACGTATGAGAGATAAGAATGAGCGTTTTTCGCTGACGTGCACTTCTTCTGTGTATTCTGTATTCTTCACGTACTCATAATCATCTCTCCAGATCTAACGTGACACTTGCTGGCCCTCGTTTCCTCTATGGACGCAGACTGTAGGCAGAACAGAAAAACTCAAAGGTTTCAACGAATCCAGGATACGTTGTAAATATCGACAGCATAGGCTCATCCTCTCACAAATTTGTATACAGTGTTACTTCCGCGAAGAATTTTTTATTTATACCACTTTATCACTTTAAAACAAAACTCATAGAGGAAACTTAGAAAAACATCTGGTACGCAGATAACGAGTTCGCTCAAACTATTTAGTCGAAGAATAAACTGATGGAAAGGAGTACCGTGGTAGGGAAGCGAGGATCGAGGAAGCACGATACGTTGTACGAGAGGCTGTCGCGTCCGACTGAGAGTCGACTACAGGAGATCGGACCTAGAACCAACTAAGCGAGTAAGCGAGTGAGTGAGTGAGTGACTGACTGACTGACTGACTGACTGACTGACTGACTGACTAAGTGGCACAATGGTTGTGATTATTTAAAAGTCCACGAAAATTGACGTTCTCAATTTTACTCATACGATAGGTACACATCGCATATATTGAGTAACGAAGTACGTAACATAAAAAAGATTTCCAAAAACCATCAACTGCGAGACTGGACATCGATCTAAAACTAAATCAGAAATTAAATAAGTAAACAATTAATTAATTGCCTCGGATGTATTAAAAAAAATTTGGAAATGATTTACTTTTTAATTGACATGCGAATCGCCAGTCCTCTCCCCTTTTGCGTCTCCTTCGTCAATGGTACGTGCCAATAATTAATAATGAGGAAACTAATTTCCTTCCTTGTTTACCTAATGTCGTGCTCTCTTCGTACCACTCACACGAGTTCCGTATATACATTGTTTTATTCACGGGACACCAATTAAAAAATAATAAGACTTATTACCTCACGACAGCGCAAAAGAAAGTCATGCATAGTAATTTTAAGATAAAATTAAAGAAGAGCTCTATTATGGATTAGCCACGTGTATTTTCTTTGAGACGCCTTAAAATAGCGATCCTCTGAATGCGTCTAATTGTAAATCTGTTTTAGTAATTCATGAGAGGACAATAATGAAAGTCAAACAAAATGTAAGCTCCTAGCTCTATATTTTTGACACACTATGTACATCGCATATACGAACACCCGGTGATACACATGGCTGTACACGGTGTCCCAGAAAATACACACTCCATCACATCGTACTATGTTACGACATAGGTGTGCTAACGCAACGTGCTCACGCGTGTTCATCCATGTGTCCGATACATTATCCAAGTGTCTGCGCAGAACAGCTTGGTGGGGATATAAACCTGGAATTCCAGAACTGCCAGTAAGCTTACTACGAATGCGTTATTTCAAATATTTCAGTTCAAATGGTAGAATTTATATACTCTACAGAGACATTACGTTTCATTTACAGATATAAAAAGTAACAGATTGATTATGAGAGGAGATAAACGAGAAGGAGGCAGAAAGATCGCGAAAGGTACTTTCGAGTAGAGAGGGATTGCAGCATTCTCCTTCTCTCTCTTATTCCCATTACTTCTGAATAACCATATTTTTGTTGCACTTAGATTCTGGGTCAAAGCTTTTCAGGAAATCTATTAACCTTTAAAGGACCGATAACGCCACTATAGCAGCGCTAAAAGAACTTCCGACTTTCTGGAACATGTAGATTATTTATATACTTAAAGTTCCAGTAAAAAAAATCCTTTTTTTTTCACAAAAAATTGCCGGTACTTTAAAGGCTCATCCATTAGATAGTTATGTATATTGAATAAATGTAAAAATATATAATTAACCAGCATTTCCAGTCTGAAAAATATAATGGATTCGGATGTGACAGAGCTGCACCGTATGGTTATACCTGTGGTTTAAGAAACTATAGCCCTTTTCAAAGACTACTCGTACTATTCTTTGCAGGCTGTTAAAGCTAAAAGAGTGTTTCTATATAATTTTTTCTTGCTTATCGTCTCTTTCGTATTATATCCTTCCTAAGTCCTCTTTAAGGTGCTAAACTTCGCTCTTCCTTTTGCAAGGATACGTAAATGGGTTTTGTGTGTGTCTGTACAGATTGAGCTTCGGCTAGGATACGACTACCTTTTATATCAGCAATGCGTGTATTATCGAGTAGACGCAATATGCTAATGATTGTATAGAGGTAAATAAGTGCGCGTGAATGTAATCACTTCGGGTTAATATTGTACGTAACAAAAAATATATAAGTGCTTTCACCAACATGTAATTTTTTTGCACTGTGGAAATATTCGGAAACGCCCGTACTTTTTTTGATTGCTTTTTACACTCCCTTTGCCCTTTGTAATAATTACTGTTAGTGAAAGAATGATAAACAGTAAATGATAAGTACCATATAAACATATGGTAATTGGTAACGACAATTTCGATCTGATTCTGCGACAACGCCCACCAAGCGGGATCGGTTTGTATAGTGAAAAACTTTCTTTTGTCTGCCTCAAGCATTAAGTCTTTTTACGTCTCAACGGAATGTTCAAGTGGTATACTAAAAAAATGGGAAGTCTATAAAGAATACAAGAATTCGGAATAGCATTTTTCTAAGAATAAGGAAATTCAATTAAAAAGTCAATTAAAATCGATTGAAAATTGTTTGTCCAAAGGAATCAGATTTTTTAAATGGAAATTTATTGTCAAATCTTACAGATATCTATTAACGAAAATGAGTGAGATTCCCTCTATCCAAATTAAATATTTATTGTTCATAGGATAATCATGAATAAAATCCATATTGGATACGATAACGCCATTCATTTCGAATAATTTTCATTCGGAATACAAATATCTTCGATTGGATTCGATTGTAATTGAATTGGATGTCTATCGGTTTCTATTGACTTTAATCGAATTTCTTAAACGGGGATGTTATTTGATAAACTATTAATGCATCATTAACCTATGTTACGCTCTCACAAGATTCAATGTACAAGAGATTAATGAAACTGTCACAAAAGTAACAAGCAGTCAATAGAACTCGTTAAATTTAGTTCGATGATCTACGAGCAGGCCGTATGAATGTAGTATGTGTTTCCCCACGAGACTATGAGACTTGTTCAGTTACAACTTACGATATCTACCGCTGTGCTACGTACTACGAGAGAGTGTGTTCTCTTGCGCGCCGAAAAAAAAAGAAGAAAGGGAGATTCGAGAGAGAAAGAAAAAGACGAAAAAGAGTTAGGGCAAACGCGGTAAGCAGTTTGCTGGATGTTCATTCGCATGTGTAATTGGACCTAACCCAACCAGTAAGATACTATTACATTCAGATTGATACTTTTTATTATACTATTTATAATTTTTGTATATCTATAATTAAATACAATCTCTATCGGAAGGCGTTATGCGTTTTTTTCAGTAATAACGAAAGCGAGAACATTAAACTTGCCATTAATAAAATAAGCATTTGATAGTTCATCAAATAATGTGATTGTCAAATAAAAATAAAAATAAAAATAAGAATGTTCCTTTACATTTTCAGATTAGAATAAAGCCGTGATCTTCTTGTTTAGTACAAATAATAGTAACAAGCAATATGCAGGAGGATCCTGGTTTGCACCAGAAGTCTGTTAGGATTATAAATATTATTTGCCAATCCATTAGAGAAAAAACGCTTCAGGCAATAGTCAAATAAATTCAACAGTAGTGTATAATGTGAATTTTGGAATATATTAAACTGTACAACTGCAAATGCAGTTTTTATTTTTGGACCATGACAGACTGTACGAAGAAAACAATGCTTATATTTATTATATATGTAGAAATCTGGGTTTATAAATAAAATAATACAATTTAATGTATGCTTTCATTACGTTGGTTGAATTATAAGTTACAAACTGGTTTGGTTGGATGGAATTTCATACCAAATTCGACAAATCTTTATTAAAAGAGTGGCTGCCGCTGAACAATGCGAATGTGCTGATAACGATAAACGAGTGCTGTGAAATATTTTGAAAGACTGTTTAGAAAATATAAAAGGACAGGTAAGTAAACTGTAGGAAGAAAAGTATAAAAGTATTATTAAACTATACAGAGAAATGGCTGTCATTCTATGAATAGTTTTACAATTGAGGTATAATCATTCAAGAAGATCAAGAAACGCTAAAAATATTTTAACTTCTGAGATAAAAAAGATAATTCTAACGCAGAACAGCTTATCTTCTGATTTAATCCCATACAAACTTAATGCTGTTTCTGGCTTTAAGAAAATTCTACTGAAACGTATGAATTTTATGCGAATAAACCGAAAGCTTTCATATAACTTGAAAATAGTTTTATATTTTGATCATAATCTTACTATGTTATGACATTTCACATGAATAATTATTTTTAGCACATATATCAGTATGAAGACAATGACTTTTGTATTAACAATATAATGCTCTGACACGTTTCATGCCTAATTAGAAATGATACGATTTATGTAACTTTTCAAATTTTAAAGCTAATCATAATATCCTGTGGAACATCTTTATAAAATAGTAAAATTCGTATAATTTTTTAATAGCCGTGTAACGTTACATACAAAAATCATAATTTCTAAACTCAAAAACGAAGTACGATCATTAAGTGTTAACCAGCATTTATATAATGCAAAATAAATTGTGAGGTGCTTTTATCGATTGAGACATACTGTGCACAGAATTTCCAGAATATACTACTAGATGGCGAACTGTATTAATAGACACAGGGAAATAAAATTACTCACCCGTGTAGGCCTAACTGGCAGTAGTTCAGTGACTTCAAAATCATCTCCACTGAGGCTGGAGTTGGTTGAGCAGTCAGAAATCTTGCGAGGGGGTGGTAGTTCCAAGAGATCAATTGTTGTCCTATCCTGTGTCTCCAATGGTTCATCTTCATTGTTCCTTAATTTCAATGAATTCCACTGCGGGGAGTAAGAACTTGGAGATGCCAGGCAGGAATTCCGTCTGTTTCCATCCATGTTAACATTTCTGGCACAGCAAGCATGTCGTGCTTGATTATGGTGCGTTTATAAACCTCTAATAACAATCTTATACATTATAAGGAGGTAGCGATTTCTAATAAATCATTCTCCTACAAAACATGTACCATAGATATATACCTTTCAGAGGCACTATTTGTTGAACTTATGCAGAGGTAGCAGGAATCTGAGTGACGCCTATGACGACATATTTGTGGAAGCTTGTTATCTTGTAATAAAAAGATGTCATTGAACTCTTTAATTTCGTCACAGTCCAAACAGG
The DNA here is from genome assembly GCA_031762395.1 of Calameuta pygmaea. Lineage (NCBI taxonomy): Eukaryota > Metazoa > Arthropoda > Insecta > Hymenoptera > Cephidae > Calameuta > Calameuta pygmaea. The sequence continues at coordinate 11,356 of JASANN010000145.1, read as the reverse complement.
AGCAGCTACTGGCCTGGCTTGGTGTTCTGCTCTTGTCAGTAAATTTATCTAAATCTAGATTACTTCTTTCAAACTTCTCGTCCAAATAGGAATAGTCAGAGTAATCACTGACTACAACACTTGGTGTCCTCCAAAATCTTGGTTGGCCCTCAGTAAATTCATAGTCTCCATTTTCTCCCAAGTTAGAATTTTCCCAGCCTGTGAATTACTCATTTACTAACATCCTAGCTGTTGATTGTACAATTTTAAACTTACCTTTGTTATGATCCTCATCGCTGAGAACAGCACTGTCAGAACTGCAACATCTAGATACTTGAAGTTTGTGTTCCATTTGTTGCTCCGCATTTCGTAAGATATCTTCTTCACTTGGTGCAGCAGAATCTAGGCTCCAACATCGACGAAAAGAATTGTTTCGTGGGATTGTATCGGGCTCAATGCCTTCGTCACTTTGAGAACTTTTACTGTGAGACCGTGCTACGGCCATCTTAGCCACATTAAATTCAACTTGTTCCTTCGCTTCTGCTAGATCAGAAGTATCGTCTAGCATTCTGTCACGATTCACCAAATTTTTGGATTTCATTTTAAAACCATTAGAAGCCTCATGTTCGTGCCAAGTATTTCTCTCCGAGAGAAGTTCTGTGAATCGATGAATGAGATCCCGAATCGGAGAAAAGATAGGGCACTGTTCGTTTTCGTACTGATTTTCCACGATTCCAACACGTCGTTTTCTGAACAATTTTGTCTCTGAAGGTAATAATAAGGTCGAGGATGATTGAGTAACGGTCTCAGGGTTAATCCTGTTAGAAATGTTCTTAAACCTTCGACGTTGAAGTTGGAAAAATTGTTCTGCACTCTTTTTGACAATGAAAGAGCGTCTCGTCGTGTATGAATTACGATATCCAAAAAGATTGATACTTAACGTATACGCTCTGCGGAATGTCCTTTTAACCGACCGGCAATTTGAAACACGGGACGCACACCGCGCACGAACACCACGCTGAACGTGTCGACGACCATTACGAACCATGAAAACATTAGATGGGACACTCGATCTGCTTTTACGTTTTGCTTGCCCCACCAGTAGCACTACTTTTCCCTTTGTTGATCGAAATCTATTTGATCCTCTGGTATCTTTTTCATCATCATTGACATTCCTTTGAACCATTGTGACTTCTACTTTCTCTCGTAACGATTGTTCATTATTATACAAAGATGTTGGGGTCTAATAGTGGTATTCATCTTTGCTCGTGTCTATATGTCGAATACATTTTTTCTTTATTTTCATACAAAACGTAGTATGGAACAGGATCCAATCCTCTTCACTTTCAGGAAAAGAAAAGTCTTCCACAGAAGCGTTTCGCTGAAAAACGAATAAAGAAAAGATATAAATTAATAATAATTTCGATAAATAACGTTCCTGCATATCGAGTAGTAGTTAAACTCTTTCAAATAAAAGAATTTAGGGCTCGTGACAGACACATTCATTATATTTAGTCTCACACGACATGTGTACAGGATATTAAACATGAAAAGCACATATCATAGTGTGAGAATCCGCATCCTACATATACTCAAATTTTTCTTTCAAATCCATCGGTCAAACTTTATCATTGATTCCTTCGATCGGATGGCAAGTAGGCCATTCGATTTTCTGAATATTCGTCGATCCCGACAGGCCTGGAGAGACCGTCGAAATTTAATTACGATTCTAAATATCACATTATTGCACACAATATCCAAATATGACACACATACTTATACCTATGTATACTTGTGAAGTATAATATATTGCCTTGCTCATCCAAAATAAAAGTAAAAAGAACGAGTTATAAGGCAGGCTACACCATCGGCTACGCTTCCTCCTGGTCCGATTGACGTCACGCGTGCGTCAGTCAAGTCAAAGAAACAAGAAAGTTTCGATTGAATGATCACACCCGTCTCGTAGCCATTATGGGTTGCTATCGTTAATTCTTTTCTAGCTTTGACACTCGCCCCATTATCTCGTCAATGTAAGTGCCCCTCCCCTAACCCCCCTCTATTTGAGCCCATCTAATGCTCGGACTATTTTATCATTTAAAGTAACTAACTGGATAATTTCAACATGAATATACAATATCTCACATTTAGTGCTCCTCCCCTTACATTGCTCCTCCAAACACAAAGTAATAGTTATACATGAACAATGTTAAAATGTGTTATTTCATCTATGAACTAGTCATAAAGCACCTCGTGTGTTTGCTGGGGCGTTAGCATGATCACCTCGATTTCATCTAATCAACGTACGTAGAAATAACTTTTTTTTCTATGTCCCTATTGATATCAGCTAATGTGTACATCATAGCTTCAAATATTCTTTTATGTATAAACTTGCATTACGAAATATTTTCTACGTCAATATTCTTTACGTTTTATTATGATGATAAATGGCGTATCATTCTGATTAACTATTATGTCAGAATTGATATCAGTTTGAGTGAAAATAATTAAAAATAATGGCATTTAACAAGTGTAAAAAACTTCTTCATATATTAATATTAGTTAATGAAGTAATGTTAAATCTGATAAAATTTTGTTCCCTAATAGTGCCCCCCCCCCCCCTTAGTTACTTTTAACAGCCGTTTCATTTGATCATGTCCTGTGACCTTGGTTGAGTCTCCACCTGATCAAAAGGTCATGGTTTTTCATATCGTCGCAAGTAGGCGATTGAATGCATGCGCAACAAGAGGCCAACTATGTTCCTTCATGCTATAACAATTGTCCGTAATAAATAAGCTTCCTTTCTAGTAGTAGCATACTCTTACTTTATCACATGTCCATGCAATATAGAACATAGACTACACTGCCACATGTCCCCTATTGGGGATACAGCCATAAGGAAAGGCTAAAATTTCTCTGGCACATCTCCTCATTGGAGGAGGCAGCCATAAGGAAAGAAAGGAAATCAAAATTTCTTAAAACCCTCGTCGTCGAATAAAAAGAGCTGCTCCCTTTTAGCATAATATGCATAACTTAGTCTTACATGTATATGTCATTCTACTAGATTTATTCGTCGATCTTCCTCTTTGGAAAATTATAAAATTCTTTTTCAATGCAAGAAATGGTTCATTTTTCATTATTGCATGTTAATAAGCAACAACACACTCTTTTTGTCAATCTCAAATGGCAATTATCAATGTCGTCTGACCATCGTCGTCTGAACATGAATTTTGAGAAGTTCCACCTTTTAATAATTTATAAAGTAAGGTAGAGATATCTCAAAAGAATTCAAATAAATAGTGGAGAAGAAATCTAGGAGAGATGGAGGTTGATTTGCAATGGAATCAGGTCAATGTCGCACGAAGGCTAGCGGCTCCGCTCATGTCCTAGATTGACGATTGTACTTATCATACAGTCAAGCCCCTCGACAGTTAACGATCCTTTCCTTCCAGCGCTTCTGCAAGACTTAACCGATATTTCCACTTCTCTTGTCGTGTTCTCCTAACCTTACTGTTTGGCCGTGCCTATAGGCGCATGCGCTTTCCAAAGTATTTTGACTCAAGTAGGCGCACTCTGTATAAATATGAAAAGGGAAGGGATGTTAACTATTGCGAAATCTTATTCACAGATCTGTTAACTATTGAGAAGCCTGACTGTCCATATTTTATATTTGAATAGTTAAAGCACGATACTTTGACTTTCCTTTACTATTTTCATGCTTGCTAAATACACATGCATACCTAGCAAGCAAAATCCTCAAGTCAAATTGTAATTTCATAATACTCTGATATCTTTCGAAATTTATTCGTTATTGAGAAATGGTAATCAGTTCATATTTACGTCATGTAAGCGTGAGACACAAAAAAAATGTATTGAGTAATACAAAGTAATGTTCAACAGATATTTCATTCCGTAGCCCCTAAATTATTAACACTAATTATTAGCAAGAGGAAAATATTAGACGTTATAAAATCTATTGTATCTTGTAATCATAATGATTTCAAATAACTTAATAATTATCGTGTCTTACCTCTTCATTTTATAATAAAATGTTTTATCTTATTTTTGTTGAATGTAAATCGTACTGTCGGTATATACCAATTTTTGAAGAAAAACTGAATCGTTTTCGTTCACCACTAAATCACAACCACTTCGCGTTTGCGCGGGAAAATAAATATTTTAAATAATTTTGAATTTTCATTCCAGTTTACTAATTTAAGGATTAATATATACGTATGTTGATAGAGTGACAGTAAGGAGAAAACAGATTCTTTCCGAGTCATAGCCGTTGGCTGACTGAACTCATATGACGTGAACTTGATCGGTACACAGTGGCTTCTTGGTACGCGTGACGGTTAGCGACTACGAGAGGGGCGAGGATTGTTTCATGTCGGCCGTTAGCAATCTATTTGACAAAACGTCCACTTATCATGACTCTAATGGCTTACTGTGAAGAGGTTAATGATTAATCTATGCCCGATTCAATTAGCATTCAATGGTAGTAAGCAATTGCTGCAAACGGCACTCTGCTACTGCGTGATGAAAGGATCAGCTCAAAAGAAGACTCAGGTAGTACTGAAGGTTGTCAGCTACAGTCAGCTGTATATAAAATCGTCGCTTATATCCATTGTTTTTTTTAAATTTTATACTGATTTGAAGAATGAAAAATGCTAAAACATAATACCTCTGACTTTGTCGATTCATAGCGTTATTTTTTTTTTTATTTATGAGATGTTTTCTAGAACACTTGGAAAGGAACTCATTCTTCAAAATGCAACCTATTTTGCAGTCCCCCTTATATGTATATTGAATATGAAGATACATGCGTTTTTTAAAACATATTTTAACGTGAAATTTTATTGATTTTTATTAACTTATGTGCGAGCCTGCAGATATTCTCCTTATCATCATTCCTTATGAGAAAACGATGTTAAAATATTATGACAAACACACTCTGGGTAAACACAAACATAAGTTGCTTATTTCAGCTGATTAAGCTTCATTGATGAGAACTGAAATAACTTGAAATTTTTGTGTTATCTTTTAATAATTTTTAATAATTCTAGATAAACTTTTCATGGTCTAAATCAATTAGTATGTACTTTTCTGTGAGTAATTCTTCTATGAAAAAGCAACTTATACTGTGAGGTATTGACTTTAACTACCTGAAATATCTTCTAAAGTATTAGTCTGAGAATAATTATCTAACAGAAGTTTTATAGTATGGAGATCGTTTTAATGATTTTGATAGTGCTCAAAGTAGTTCAATGGCTTATATGAATTTTAAAATTTGAATAAGATTTACCGTATTGTTCTTGAGATGTTCAGAATTGAAGTATCCATTTTAGGAAAAAGATAATGAGTATTAAAGCTTAAAAATTAAAATTTAAAATGAAATTTTTACAAAATTAATAAACACTGAAATATTTTAATGTTATAATTCACGATAGTGAATACATATTGTCAGAGCGTGTGCTTTGATAAATTTTGAGGAAAGGCAAAGATTATCAAGATTTAAGTGAATCAATAATTAAAAAATTACAATGTTACATTGATGTTAATAGTCATCACGTTTAATAGCCATTGTCAAAGTAAGTTTTAGTATTCTTTTTTTTTATTATATATGACCTTAAACAATCTTACTGAACTCGTGTAAAGTAGAGCTATGATAGTACGGAAAATAAATAGAAGCACGTTAATCCATTAAAAAAAAAAATTAAAATGACTACTTTTCCAAGCATCTTCAAATGCGAAAAAAATCGTTAGCATCATTGGACAGACTTCTTTAGACTTTGTAATTTTCGTTAGAAGAAATTTTTCTGACTAATAGTATCGGAGATATTCCAAGCGGTCAAAATTATTGCCTCACCCGGTACATTATTAAATTATAGTGTGAATAATATTATAATATATCATTGACGTCTCAAGTTTATCGGCATAAAAAATAATTTATTTATTCAGGTAACAATTTACTATAATACCTCATAACTGGCTATGTCACTGTACTCATCTTGTTCCTCAGCCGATGTCATACAAAATAAATTTGGCGCTGGGGAACCTTGTGGTTCTTTTATACGTCGTAACCACTCATTTATTTTGATTCCAGTATTTAAATGTTTAAGAGTCTTTTCAATGTACGGTTTGGTTACGACTATTGTTCCTTTTCTCATCGTTGTTCGAAGATACTGCCATACTTGTATTTGTTCTACCTCAGATAGGTAGAACTCAAAAACGTTATTAAGAACAATGACGTCAGCTGAATTTATTATATCTGGGGCATCTTCAATTCGCTTATGTAAAATATCAATTCGATCTTGCATATTATATTTTTGCACAATTTCAGATTGAAGTTCACAAAAATCTTTATTCATTTCCACTCCAATTATTTTTTTAGCATCTGTGTACACATAGGCCTGCAAACAATGTAAGTGATTTTCAACTTTTCATGTGCTTTATTCTGATTTAATTTTAACTACTCTTCAATATAATAGCATAAGCATGATAAGGAAATAATAGACATATAATTAGTAGTTATATCTACTGATATACCGATTATTAGACTCTTACATAAGTAATAGTTGATTAATCAATAACTATTAATGTATAATATAAATAAGTTACATGTGTAGCATGTTCGCATATATTTAAAACATTATTTAAGATATACTTCTTTAGTTGTAAAGATGCTTACCCCATATAAGACAGAGCCTAATCTCGATCCTATATCTAATATAGTTTTATCTTTCAATATTGGCAACAGATAGTTAAATATATACTGTAAGGCATCTTGTGATAACGAATGCGAAATATAAACTGAAATGAAACTTTAGTAAATACATTTATATAAAATAAAATATCTTGGAAAACTAAAATTTTTAAATATATTTACTTAGAGATTTAATATTTTTAGAGCCACAATTTTCACAATAATATTGCTGTAATTTTCCTGTATCCAGAAGTTCCTCAATGTCGTTATCATCATAAAGAAATCCATCAACATGTAACGTTATATTGGGGTGACAATCTGAATTCTGTAAAACAGTTTTGTGTATTAAATCAGACATTACCAGAGAATAAGATTTACATACTTCACCCGATGTTGGCAGATTGAATTTTTCCGATGGAAAAATGGCATTAAACGGTACTCTCTCTTTAATGTCTTTGACAATTGAATTAAGAATTGTAATAGGACCTTTTATTACATCACTGCACATATGATCATTGGAATTAGTAATGGCTATAACAAAAATTTATATACATATTTAACATTTGCTATAGATCTGACATAATTGAAGTAATTAGTATAAATATAAACTATAGTCAGTCGACAAGTTTGATGTGTACTTTTGACAGATCAAAAACACTGAAGTCTCTAACAACCAAGACCTAGTTTTAAATAGAATTTTTCATATAGAGAACGCATGGCTTTACACAGAATTATTTTTTATTCTTATATTTTAACATGTTTCCGTAATTTTATTGTAACCCACATGTAATTTGTTGAAGGTTTGCAGTGTTTGCAGATTGTCTATAAACCACATTAAACTCGTGAATTTACTGTACATACCGGCAGTGAACTGTTACTTATCTTACCATTGAGGTCACTAAATGATAATTGTGGAAGCATAAATAAAAGGATCTCCTGCCAGTCTTTTCTATTTACGTGCTGTAGTAATTTTTTTATTTGAATTTTTGCTTCCTCCGAAGCAATAGAACTATCATCATACATTCTACACTGTTCTACGCACTCCTTTTTCTATTACGACTGATTACGACTTTGTTAATTTTAGCCATAGAGGGCAAAGTGAAATATGATATTACGTCCTGAAGCTGATAACCTCGAAGTCCTTTCTTGATTGGCCGTTCAGTACCGTGCGTTTCGTCGGAGATTCGTCGCTGTATTGGCTATAGAAATAGCGCATAAGACCGGGAAGTTTGAAATGATATAAACAGGGGAATTTTCTCTTTTACCTATTTCAACTCTTTAACGATAGGCTCGTTTTCTTGTCACGAGGAATTTAAGGGGGGGGGGGGGGAGGTAAAAGCATGGAAAAGTTTCTTGAGGTGGGTTTGTTAGCCACCAAAGCTTTGATGGGTACTCCAATCCTCTGGATTGAAGTTGATTTCTAGCGTGATGATGTTATGAATTCTCAAATTGTATAAAAGCTTCAAAAATAAAATTACAGTGCTATCGGAGAGCACTGTAGCTAACTTTACTTACTTTGATTATAATATAGTTTATTCTAAATTTAGGTACTACGACTCAATCTAACTATTTGACTCTAGGATATAGAACAGAAGTGCAGTTTCAAGACCAGAAATCGAACTGCTCTTTTAGATCCTAAAAGATAGAATCCTTTGTAGCTTTCATGGGTGCATCCGCACTCTTACACATTTATATACTTATACTATTCTTCATGGAGGACCAAAGTGTAGCGCCGACCGTGGTGACGCTTTGGTCCGGGTTCAGTTTCCAGGGTTTTGTTCCCACATAAGTCTGGGATGTTAGAATACATCATACACGCGTCGTTAGTCGCCATTACTAACTACGTTTAAATCGGTTTACTTAATACTGATCTAAAGGAATAAACAAATGATAGATATTTCTACTTGTAAGGCATATTTGGGATTGGTGAATTCTTTTAGATCAATATTAAATAAGTCGGTTTAAGAACGCCGTGTAAACGTAGTCACTGGCATACGATATTTGTAACATACTTACATTCGTAAATCTGCAAATGCCATCTTGCAGGCGTCATTCTGAAGCATGTTTGGTTCCACCTACGAACGTCTTTCTGTCCGTCTTGCAAATCCTGTTTATTATTCATAGAATGTGTTTCTAATATCCATTTGACAATTTGCTTCAGATAAATAGGATATTCTTATAAAGTCGATGGCCCAGTCATCGGTCATGTATCGGTACACCGAGAAGCCGTCCTCTTATGAGCATTTCTCGAAGGCAATATAACTTATGAAGTGACACAACAATGATCGTTAGATGCCCTAAAAATGACGCGTCTGCTGACAGGTTAAAAAGCATTCAGTGAATACAGTTTAAAAAAATATAGAAAATAAGATAAAACAAAGAACCTATTGACGATTATATGCATGTAAAGTTCCCAAATGGTATTTTAGTTAATAAATATAAAATATAAGGTTTTTGGCAGAATCAATGACTATCAAAACTTTTAATTAAATTATTCGTAGCCACCAAACGATTTCACACTGACTTACTCCGTTATCGAACAAAATCGGTTAATAAATAAAATATGTTCGGTTAACTTCTCGCTAAAATTTTTTTTTAATATTTCAGAAAAACTATTGACTACCAAACCTTTTAATTAGACTACGAATCACCGCCAAACGACCACCAAACGATTAGTACAGAAAAAAGAAATCCACAGATCTCACGCTCCGCGCAACGAATGGAAAACATTAGGATGTATGATAGGAGATTTCAAATCGAGATATAGGAAATTTGTGAAACATAGGAATTGTAGAAGTTATCAAATTCTGTGTCATACATATACATATATACCCCCACTAATCTCATAGAAATAGTGCACTAACATTATTAGAATTTATGCGTTATGGATTTTTACAGAACTTCGAGCGTTACGCATTTTCATAACGATTTTCGTGACGCATTATTTTCCCTGAAACACGACCTAATAAACATCCTAATGTTAAAAAATTAAAAAACTTAAGTGCCTGACTAACTTATCAACTTATAACGAAATGAGAATGAATGTTAGAATAGAAACGTATATATATCAACTGCGATTTGTTCTAATCGAAAGTCGATAAACACCCCTTTATTTTAAACTAAAATTCTGGGGGGGGGGGGGATTAAAAGGGAAGCAAATTTGGTTCATCGTAGATACTGGCGCTGAAATAATTTTTATCTGAGGATTATCCTATCCGTTAGCAAAGAGTTAGACCATGGTCGTACATACGTCTAGTCGACTGGTCCCTTGCTGCTCGCGCCTCCTGGGCCAGTGGAAAAGTTTTCATTGTCAGCCGCTCACTAGTGCTGCCATCTAGCGCGTATCAGGTTCCTTGTCACTGTGGTTCCTCAGCTGACGCGTCTTCTTGGGATTCGACGAGCGAATGTCCATGTTCGAAAGCCGGCAAGAAACACAAACTAAGGCAAAAAAAAGAATAGTCAATTCGAAAGTAATTATCAAATAAAATATGAGGTCCTTGTGTTCGGTGGATCCTGCCGGGACTCATGTGGCCATATGCCATTTATGCGTTTCCACGTATATCTCGCCGAGGACAAGATGAGTGCGATCCACCACGTTATAATACGTATAAGTAAAACTTTTACTTTTCGTATCAAACATTTAAAACTTCTTTTTTCTCTATTGTCAACACAGCAGGGAAGGAAACTATTATCGTTTTCCATCACTGATATATGTATATCTGACTGCACATACCGACCTTCGTTCTCAGTTGACTTATGAATGGGAAGTTGAAAAGGCATTTTTATAAAATATATTTTCTTGTAGTACCTGCTTAACTGGTAGTTTTATAAACTCATCTTCCATTACAGTTGAAGTAGCTTCCTCATTCGTAGAATATGTGTATCAGGCTACATGTTATTTCTTTCCTCTCCTGCAATACTTTTTCTTACTTTAAATGTATATATTTTTTTTTCTAGCCTTAATTTCTTGGCACGCTCGTTCGTTAGTCGAAATGACGCTATTGCACTGCATTACAACGTAAAAAGATCATGAAATATAACATAAAAGATATTATACTTCCATAAAAAAATGTCTAAACCAAAATATATTTTGATTTGCCACTTTAATTTTCACGATTTTTTAAATTTGTAATTAAAGACCTCAGGAACCTAGCGGAATAATGTTCAATCGAATTGGATCATGTTTTTTGACAGTCCGCCACATTTGAATATTTTAATTTCAGGTTAATAGTCGCAACCAAGATAAAAAAAACTCCTTGGTCGTATTGATTGTTACCCGAACGAATTCGGTTTTGCTAAAATGGCTAAAACATAGATACTGGTCACTTGGTAAAATTTTGTTACCTAAAAATTACTAAAAATTTTGTCTAAGGTGCATGTCAGCACCTAAGGTAGTCTATTTTGAGTGATTTTTTTTTTTACAAAGAAACTATAATGTTACCAAGACACACTTTGGAAAACTTCGAAAATGTCCTTACCTAAATTGTCCTATATTGATAGGTTATTGGTTGATTGTTATAGAAGTTCCAAAAATATAAGCAAAACATTTTAGGAAATGCTGGTAATCAAAATTTACAAAAGCATCCATGTTTTTTGATTACTTTTAAATTAAACATTGATGAACTACATAAACTTAGCAATTTTTCAACGGATTAAGACTATTAAGAGAAAAGT
>JASANN010000144.1:0-13331 GCA_031762395.1 Calameuta pygmaea | reverse complement strand
TAGGTCTGTTCGACCTTTAAATTCTTACATGATTTGAGTTCAGATCGGCGTGAGCCAGATCGGATTCTATCCTTAATAAATTAATAATATTTTTGTACGAAAGGACTTAATATTTTAAATAATTTATATATTATGTTGATTAAAATTAAAATTTATTATTTTGGCAGATAAGTGCATTAAATTTAGAATTTAAATATAAAAGTGAAAGATTTTTAAATAATATTGTTAGTAAATGTTTTTATAATATTATTAAGATATTTAATTTTATTAATTAATGTATTAATTGGGGTTGCTTTTTTAACTTTATATGAACGAAAAATTCTTAGATATGTCCAAGAACGTAAAGGGCCTAATAAAATAGGCTTTTTAGGTATTGCACAACCATTTAATGATGCTATTAAGTTATTTTCAAAGGAGTATATTTTGAGTTATAATTTTAATTATTTTGTTTATTTAATTTCTCCTTTGTTTATATTAATATTAAGTTTATTTATTTGAGTTTTAATACCTTTTATATTTAATATATGAGAAATAGATTTAGGATTTTTATTTTTGTTAAGAATTTTGAGTATTGGTGTTTATTTTACTATATATTCAGGTTGATCATCAAATTCAGTTTATTCTTTGTTAGGGTCATTACGATCTGTTGCTCAAACTATTTCTTATGAAGTAAGATTAGCAATAATTTTAATTATTTTTATTTTTTTAACTGATAGATTTAATTTTTATGATTTAATAATTTATCAGTTTAATTTATCTGTGGTTTTATACATAATTCCATTGTTTTTTATATTTTTAGTGAGTTCAATTGCTGAATTAAATCGATCTCCATTTGATTTTGTAGAGGGGGAATCTGAATTAGTTTCAGGGTTTAATACTGAGTATGCTAGAGGAGTATTTGCATTTTTGTTTTTAGCTGAATATTCTATAATTTTATTTTTTAGAATAATATTAATATTAATATTTTTAGGATTTTTATGATTTAATATTTACTCTTATTTATTTGTTATATTGTTTTTTAGTTTAATTATTTTAATTCGTGGAACTTATCCTCGATTTCGATATGATATATTAATAGGTTTAGCATGAAAGAAATTTCTTCCTTTTATTTTAAATTATTTAGTTTTTATTTTAGGAGTAAAGTTTTTAGTTTGTCTAATTATTATTTAATTAATAATAAGTTTTTAAAGTTAATAGTATATTTTAAATACTATTTTATGTTTTCAAAACATATACTTATTCAAGTTCATTAACTTTATTTTAGCTTAAAAATTATTAAATCTCATATATATATAATTAAAGGTAGAATAATGAAATATATAAAATATAAAATTGTTATAATTTGAGATATTATAATAAAAGGTGATTCTACTGGTTGTGCTCCTAATCATGTTAATAATAAAAAAATATTAATTATTGATCAAAATAGAATTTGATTAAAAGGGTAAAAATTTGATGTAAATATTAAATTGTTTTTAATTATTGGTATAATTAAGAAAATTCTAATTGATATGAATAAAGCAATTACTCCTCCTAGTTTATTAGGAATTGAACGAAGAATTGCATAAGCAAATAAAAAATATCATTCTGGTTGAATATGGATTGGAGTAACAAAAGGATTAGCTGGAGAAAAATTTTCTGGGTCTCCTATTATATAAGGGTTAAATATAATTAATATTAAAAGAATAAAAATTAATAAAATAAATCCTACTGAGTCTTTGATTGTGAAATATGGATGAAAAGAAATTTTATATAAATTTCTATTTGTACCTAAGGGATTGTTAGATCCTGTTAAATGAAGAAATGTTAGGTGGATAATAACTATAGCTAAAATAATAAAGGGTAAAATAAAGTGAAGAGAATAAAATCGGTTTAATGTTGAATTGTCAACTGAAAATCTTCCTCAGATTCATAAAACAATTGATTCTCCTATATAAGGAATTGCAGAAATTAAATTTGTAATTACAGTGGCACCTCAGAAAGATATTTGTCCTCATGGGAGAACATATCCTAAAAATGCAGTAGCTATAGTTATAAAAAGAATAATAATACCTACTGTTCATACTTTATTAAATTTATATGATATATAGTATAATCCTCGACCTATATGAATATATAAACAAATAAAAAAAAAAGATGCTCCATTTATATGAATTAGTCGTATTAGTCATCCATAGTTTACATCTCGACAAATGTGGATAATTCTATTAAAAGCATAACTAATATTAGGACAGTAATGTATTGATAAGAATAATCCTGAAATAATTTGAATTAGAAGGCATAATCCTAGTAGTGAACCGAAATTTCATCAAATAGAAATATTAATAGGTGTAGGTAATTTTATTAGGCTATTATATGCGATTTTAATGATTGGATTATGTTTAATTATATTTGTTAACATTATAAGTATTGTCGTAATGGTCCATATATTTTTATACATATTTTTATTACAGAAAATAATGTAAATAGTAAATAGATTATTATTATTAGAGTAATTTTATAATTATTATTAAATATTTGATATATATTAAATCTGTTAATGTTAGATCAGTTTTTAATTGTAATAACTAATTTATAATTTATATTATATTCAAATATATTTATTGAAAAATAATCAAATATATATATAATAAATAATAAAATAATAAATGTTGATATTATTATTATTAAAAATTTAATGTAAAAGTTATAGTTTATTTTGTATTTTTCATTTGATGCTGTTCTTACAAAGTATAAAAATAGAATTAAAATTCCACCAATTATAGTAAGAAATAATATATAAGAAAATCAAAAATTTTTATATAATAATCTAATTTTTATACATATAATAATAGAGAATACAACTAAATAAATTATTATTTCAACTGGGTGACTGTCCCTTAATATTAAAACTAGTAAAATTAATATAATAGAAGATAAAATTAATATTAAATTAGTTGATATTTCTTTATAATTTAAAAAATTCGAATATAAATTTATTGACATTTAATCAAAATATAGTTTATTAAAAATATTAATTTTGGAGATTAATGATATAAATAAGGATTTTATTATTTTGATTACTATAAAATCTTTAATTTGATTTAACTTTAATTTACAAAATTAATGTTTTGGATTTTAAACTATATAGTAAACTTTAAAATGTTAACATTTTCTTTGTTTTATAGATTAGTTATATTATTTATAGTTTTAATAATTTTTATTAAGTTTAATAAACATATTTTGTTGATTTTAATGAGATTGGAATTTTTTGTTATTATGATATTTTATGTGTGATTTATATATTTTAGAATATTAAATATAAATCAGTTTATATCTTTATATTATTTAATTTTTTCAGTAAATGAAAGTGTATTGGGTCTTACTATTATAATTATTATTATACGAGGGGAAGGAAGTGATTATTTAAGGTCTTTAAGGGTATTGAAATGATAAAGTATATTTTAACTATTGTATTGATAAAATTAGTAATTTTAAGTATTCGTAAAAATATTATATTAAACATTTTATTTCAAAATATCTTAATGATTTTATTAATTATTTTTATAATTAATTTTAGTTATATTAAGTTAAATATGATGGATTTTTATTCAATTTATTATAATTTTGGTTTAGATTTTTTTTCATTTTGAATAATTAATTTATCAATATGAATTATTATTTTAATAATATTAGCAAGATTAAAAATTGTAAAATATAAAAATTTTTTGTTTTTATTTATTTTGAATTTAATATTAATATTATTTTTTTTAATTTTATCTTTTAGAGTTCTTAATTTGTTAATATTTTATATTATATTTGAGGCTAGGTTGATTCCTACATTATTTTTAATTTTAGGATGAGGATATCAGGTTGAACGTATTGAAGCTGGAATATATATAATATTATACACTTTATTTTTTTCTTTACCGTTTTTACTAGTAATATTATATATATATAATTTAATATATTCAATAGATATTGAATATATTAATATAAATAAATTAAATTTTGATCTTTTTTTATATAATTTTGTTATAATAATTTTTTTTGTTAAAATTCCAATGTTTGGATTACACGTTTGATTACCTAAGGCCCATGTAGAAGCTCCTGTTTCTGGATCAATAATTTTAGCTGGGGTAATACTAAAGTTAGGGGGATATGGAATTTATCGATTAATATTTATTGTAGAAAATTTAATAATAGGGTATATATTGGTTATTTTAATTTATAGATTAATTGGTTCAATTTGATTAAGATTAGTATGTTTGCGACAAGTAGATATAAAATCTTTAGTTGCTTATTCTTCAGTAGTTCATATAGGGTTAGTAATTGGGGGTTTATTTTCAATAGAAATTATTGGTATTCAGGGAGCTTTTTTAATAATAATTTCTCATGGTTTATGTTCTTCTGGATTGTTTTGTATAGTAAATATATTTTATGAACGATCTTTGAGACGAAGTTTAATTATTAATAAGGGTATATTATCTTATTGTCCTCCTATAATAATAATATGATTTATATTATGTGTAGGTAATATATCTGCTCCTCCAAGATTGAATTTAATTAGAGAAATTTTTTTATTAATTAGATTAATCAGATTAACTAAATTTTTAATTATCATTTTAATAATATTTTTATTTTTTAGAAGATGTTATTCTTTATATTTGTATTCATACATTTGTTATGGAAAAAGATTAGGTTTATATAGATTTTCTGTATTTTCGGTTCGAGAATTTATTTTAATTTTAATGCATGTAATTCCATTGAATTTAATAATTTTAAAAATTGATATTTTTTACTAACTTAGGTAGTTTGAATTAAAATAATGATTTGTGGTGTCATAGATGTATATTTAATATATATTCTAAGTTATTGTTAGGTTATTTGTAAGTTTTTTTTTTTTTTTTTTGGAATTATTATATTTTTTATTGGTTTATTTTTTATATTAAATAAGTATGTTTATATATTAGAGTGAAATATTATTTCTTTAAATTCATCTGATATTTATATATTATTAATATTTGATTGAATGTCATTGATATTTATAAGATTTGTTCTTTTTATTTCTTCAATAGTTTTAATTTATAGTTTTGATTATATAAGAGGAGATTTAAGATTTAATCGATTTATTATGTTAATTCTATTATTTGTATTTTCTATATTATTAATAATTATTAGTCCTAATTTAATTAGAATTTTGTTAGGGTGAGATGGGTTAGGATTAATTTCTTATTGTTTGGTTGCTTATTATCAAAATATTAAGTCTTATAATGCTGCTATATTAACTGTTTTAATTAATCGGTTTGGTGATACTGGATTGATAATATCATTAAGAATTATATATTATATAGGTTCATGAAATTTAATATTATATAATCGAGTAGATTATTTATTAATTATTTTATTTTGTTTAGCAGCTTTTACTAAGAGAGCACAAATTCCATTTTCTTCTTGATTACCTGCTGCAATAGCAGCTCCTACTCCTATTTCTTCTTTAGTTCATTCTTCAACTTTAGTTACTGCTGGAGTTTATTTAATTATTCGTTTTAATAATTTATTAATAATGAGTGGATTAAATGAATTAATTTTAATTTTGTCAGTTTTAACTATATTTATGGCTGGATTAAGTGCAAATTGAGAATATGATTTAAAAAAAATTATTGCTCTTTCTACTTTAAGTCAGTTGGGATTAATAATAGCAATTTTATCTTTAGGAGGTGTTTATATAGCTTTTTTTCATTTATTAACACATGCAATGTTTAAGGCTTTATTATTTATATGTGCGGGAGTAATTATTCATTCAATAAAAAATTTTCAGGATATTCGTTTTATAGGTTCAATAGTTTATATAATACCTTATACATTAAATTGTTTTAATGTGGCTAATTTAAGATTAATGGGAATGCCTTTTTTAGCTGGATTTTATTCTAAAGATTTAATTTTGGAACAATTAATGTTTATAGGTGAGAGATTGATTATTTTAATTTTATTTTTAATTTCTATTGGATTAACAGTTTCTTATAGTCTTCGAATATTTTTTTATAGTTTATTTACTGAAATAAAAATATCGAGTTGTTTTTTATTAACTGATAGAAATTTTTATATGAATTTAAGTATAGTTTTTATATTAATTATATCTGTAATTAGAGGAAAATTATTATATAGATTAATATTTATAAATATTAATTTAATTATTTTATCAAAAACTTTAAAATTAATAGTTTTATTTTTTAGTTTTTTAGGAATTATTATTGGTTTATTTATTTTTTATTTAAATTTTATTTATAATAAAGATTTATTAATTTTAAAAGATTTTTTAAATAAAATGTGATTTTTATTTGATTTATTTTATAATATATTAGGGTTATTTTTTAATTTATCAGGAAAAATTTATGTTTTAAATGAAAAATTATTTAATGAATATGTTTATATAAATATTTTATTAAAGATAAAGTATTTTGTTAAAAATATTGATTATTTTTATGTAAATTCATTTAAATTAATTATATTTATTTATTTTTATATTTTATTTATGATTTTAATTATATATATTTAATATTATTATTTATTTAAATAGCTTAAGGTGAGAGTTTAATATTGAAGATATTAAGGTGATTTTAAAATCTTTAAATATTATTTTGTTTTTATAAGTAATAGTTAAAATTTACTTTTTTTATATTGAAAATATAATGTTTTGTAATTAAACTATATAAAATTAAGAAATAAAAATGGATTTATCCATAAAAATTTTAAATTAGAAGTTTAAATTTGATTAAAAAATCTTATTTCCTTAATTGGAAAGCTTATTTCAATGAAATTATTAACAATAATTTACCTCTAATTTGGTTTCAATTAAATAAATATTAATTATATTTTATTTCAAGTCGAAATTGAATGTAATGGTTATATACTATATAAAATTAAGATTAACTAATTAATAGTAATTTTTGATTGCAATTCAAATATTTTATTTAAATTATAATCCTAAATAAATTATTTTATTCAAAATAAAGATCCATCATTTCATTCAATATATAGTCCTCAAATTAGTAAAATTCTAAAAATTAAAAATGTAAAAATTCAAATTAAGGGGTTTCTGAATCATATAGATGGAATAAGTGGAAATATAATAACAATTTCAATATCAAAAATTAAGAAAATAATTCTAATTAAATAAAATCGTAAAGAAAATGGTGTTCGTGGAGATGAGAGGGGGTCAAATCCACATTCAAATGGGGATGATTTTTCTCGGTCTGAATATTTTTTTTTTGAAATAATAAGATTTATAATTATTATGATTAATGTAATTAGGTTACAGATGATAAATAAAGTTATTATTGTAAAAATTATTTATACTAAAAATTTTATATTAGACTTTTTAATTGGAAGTTAAATATACTTATTATATTATATAAATATTAATTTATTATTTTTAATATTAATTGAATCTTCATCAGTAAATTGAAATGTATAAGAATAGTCAAACAATATCAACGAAGTGTCAGTATCAAGATGCTGCTTCAAATCCAAAATGATGATTTCTGGAGAAATGATTGTTTTTAATTCGAATTAAACATACTATTAAGAATATAGTTCCAATTAAAACGTGAATTCCGTGGAATCCAGTTGCTATATAAAATGTTGATCCATAAATTGAGTCTGCAATAGTAAAATATGCATCATTATATTCATATTTTTGTAAAATTCTAAAGTAAATTCCTAAAATAATTGTAATGATTAATCTGATAAATCTTTGTTTGTAATTTTTATTAATTAGTCTATGGTGTGATCATGTAATTCTTGCTCCGGATGAAATTAGGATAATAGTATTTAATAGGGGAATATGATAAGGGTTAAATGGAATAATTCCAGTTGGTGGTCACATTCTTCCAATTTCAATATTTGGCGATAGAGATGCATGAAAGTATGCTCAAAAAAATGATAAGAAAAAAAATACTTCAGATGAGATAAATAAAATTATTCCTCAATTTATATTTAAGTATACTTCCTTAGAATGTAGTCCTTGGAATGTTGCTTCTCGTGTTACATCTCGTCATCATTGATAAGATGATAAAATTATAATTAAAATTCCTAGTAAAAATATAAAGTAATTTTTATGATGGAATCATTTAATAAATCCTCTAGTTAGAATAATTATTCCTAAAGAAGAAGTTAAAGGTCAGGGTCTTTTTTCTACTATATGGAATGGGTGATTATTTATTGACATTTTTGAATATTAATTTTATTTAATTTCTCTTGAATAAAGAGTTCTTAATACTGAAAATACGTATGCTTGAATAATAGCTACTGCTCTTTCTAGTGTTAATAATAATATTTGTGCTAAAATTATTAATGTAATTAAAATTATTCTTGAAGATGGTCCAGTAGATCTAATTAATGTAATAAGTAAATGACCTGCAATTATGTTAGCTGCTAGACGAATTGCTAATGTTCCTGGTCGAATTAAATTTCTAATAGATTCAATTAATACTATAAAAGGTATTAAAATAGGAGGTGTACCTATAGGTACTATGTGGGCAAATATGTTATTATAAAATTTTATTCATCCAAAAATTATTAAAGATATTCATAATGGGAGAGATAATCTAAGAGTTATTGATATATGTCTTGATCTTGTAAAAATATAAGGGAATAATCCTATAAAATTATTAATTATAATAAAGATAAAAATAGTTGTAAAAATAATATTTCTCCCTGAGGCATTTTTGTTAATTAAAATTTTTAATTCTTTATTAATAAAATTTGTTAGTTGAATTCATATTATATTAATTCGTGATGGGATAAATCAAAAAGTATATGGTAAAATAATTAATCTAATAAATGATCTTAATCAATTTATTGGAATTATTATTATAGAAGTAGTAGGGTCAAAAATTGAAAATAGATTTGTTATCATTTTCAGTTTATGTATTTTTTATTTAAATTAAGATTATGAAATCTTAATTTATTATTGTTTAATTGGTTATTTAAATTGTTTGGTAAATAAATAAAATAAATTATAGATATACATATAATTATAATTAATGTAAATATTAATATTAATATTAATCAATTTATTGGTGATATTTGTGGAATATAAAAGTATTTTATAAATAAAATTATTTTAAATTGACAATTTAATGTTATATAATTAACTAACCTTTAATAATTTAATTTTATTATTTCATTAGAAGTAATTGTTAGTTTACTATATAGTGGTTTAAGAGACCATTACTTACATTTCAGTCATCTAATGTTGATGAATATTTATTAATTAAAATTTTTTAATTCATGTAATAAAAGATTTAAGATTAGTTGATTCAACAATAATAGGTATAAATCTATGATTTGCTCCACAAATTTCGGAGCATTGACCATAAAATAATCCTGGTCGGATAGTTAGAAGATTAGATTGATTAATTCGACCTGGTGTTGCATCAATTTTAATTCCTATTGAAGGAATTGTTCATGAATGAATTACATCTATTGAGGAAATTAGTAGACGAATTTGAATATTAAGGGGAATAATTATTCGATTTCTTACTTCTAATAATCGAAATTCATTTTTTTTTAATTCTTCTGTAGGGATTATAAATGAATCAAATTCAATATTATTGAAATCTGAATATTCATATGTTCAATATCATTGATGAGCAATACATTTAATTGTTATTATAGGAGATATAATTTCATCTATTAAATATAAAATTTTAATAGAAGGAAATGCTATAAAAAGTAAAATGATTATTGGAATAAAAGTTCAAATTAATTCAATTAATTGATTTTGTATTATTGTTCGATTAATAATTTTATTTAAAGAGATTGATACAATAATATATATTACTATTATAGTAATTAAGATATTAATTATTAAAATATGATCGTGAAATATAGTTAGGTGTTCTATTGATGGAGAATTAGCATCTTGAAGTGAGATTATAGATCATGTACACATTTCTAATAAAAATTAAATTAATTTTATATTTAGAGTTTAAATCTAATGCACTAATCTGCCATATTAGAATTTAATTAAAATTGGGAGTTCTAAATATCTATGTTCTATAGGCGGAAATTTTTGTAATCATTCAATTGATGAATTTATATTTTCATTAAATATAATTTGTCGATTAGAAACTAATGATTCTCATATAATAAAAATAAATATTATAATTCTTATTATAGAAATTAAAGATCCAATAGATGAAATAATATTTCAAGATAAAAATGCATCTGGATAATCTGAATAACGTCGAGGTATACCGGATAATCCTAAAAAATGTTGAGGAAAGAATGTAGTATTTACACCAATAAATATTAATATAAATTGATTATTTAATCAAAAGGGATTTAAAGTTAATCCTGTAATTAGTGGATATCAGTGAATAAATCCTCCTATAATAGCAAATACAGCTCCTATTGATAATACATAGTGAAAATGAGCAACTACATAATATGTGTCATGTAAAATAATATCAATTGATGAATTTGCTAATGTAATTCCTGTTAATCCCCCTAAGGTGAATAAAAAAATAAATCCAATTGATCATAATATTGTGGGAGAATTATTGAATTTAAATCCATGTAAAGTTGCTAATCAACTAAATACTTTAATTCCAGTTGGGACTGCAATAATTAGTGTTGCAGATGTAAAATAGGCTCGTGTATCTACATCTATTCCTACTGTAAATATATGATGAGCTCATACTACAAATCCTAAAATTCCAATAGCTGTTATTGCATAAATTATTCCTAGTATTCCAAAGGTTTCTTTTTTTCCAGTTTCTGAAAAAATTATATGGGAAATTATTCCAAATCCAGGTAAAATTAGAATATAAACTTCTGGATGTCCAAAAAACCAAAATAAATGTTGGTATAAAATAGGGTCTCCTCCTCCTGCCGGATCGAAGAATGTTGTATTTAAATTTCGATCAGTTAAAAGTATAGTGATAGCTCCAGCTAACACAGGAAGAGATAATAATAATAAAATTGCTGTAATTCCTACTGCTCATCTAAATAAAGATATTTGATCTAATTTTAATCCTAATGGTCGTATATTAATAATTGTAGAAATAAAATTAATAGCTCCTATAATAGATGATATACCTGCTAAGTGTAACGAAAAGATAGCTAAATCTACAGAGGTCCCTCTATGATAAAGATTATTTGATAGCGGGGGATATACTGTTCATCCTGTTCCGGCTCCTTGATTAACTAATCTTCTAGTTAGTAATAGTGTTAAAGAAGGTGGTAATAATCAAAATCTTATATTATTTATACGAGGGAAAGCTATATCAGGTGCTCCTAGTATTAATGGAATTAATCAATTACCAAATCCTCCAATTATAACTGGTATAATTATGAAGAAAATTATAATAAATGCATGAGCAGTTACAATTGAATTATAAATTTGATCATTATTAATTAATGGACCTGGAGTACCTAATTCAGCTCGAATAATTAATCTTAAAGATGTTCCTAGTATTCCTGCTCAAATACCAAAAATAAAATATAAAATACCAATATTTTTATGATTTGTAGAAAAAAGTCATTTTTGCATTTATTTATATATATATATATATATATATATATAAATTAAATTATTAGCAATAAAATTTAAATTTTGATAGTATGGCTGAAATTTAGGCGATAAATTGTAAATTTATTTATAAAATTAATATTTTTACTATTATTTTATTTTATTTTGATCTTATAGTTTATAAAAAATTTTAAATTGCAAATTTAAAGAAGTATAATATATTTATTAAGATTTAATAATAATTTTTATTATTATAACTAACTTTGAAGGTTAATAGTTTAAATTTAACTTAAAATCTTATCATAAATCTAATATAGTAGAAATAATTAAAATTAAGTACCTAATTATAGTGATAGAAAATATAATATAGTTTAATTTATTATAAAAATATATTTTATAAGAAAAAGAATTTCTGTATATTTTTATAGGGGTAGTTTTTATTTTTAAACTAATTAAAATTATTGAAGAATAAGTTAATCGTAAGTAAAAAAAAAGTGTTATTAAAGAAGAAATAATTAGAGTTGAGGTAATCAAGTATAATTTGTTAAAAATTAAAAATTTAATTGAAATAATTTTTGAGATAAATCCTATAAAGGGAGGTAATCCAGCTAATGATAAAATATTTAAAAATAAAAATAATTTTATTAAGTAATTATAATTATTTAAAGTGTATAGTTCGTAAATGTAAGATATATTATTAATATTAAATATATAAATAATACAAAATAAAATTATTATATATATTAATATATAGAATATTATTAGATATATAGATAAGGAAGAATTAATAGTTAATCATCTAGTTTGATTAATTGATGAAAATGTAAAAATTTTACGAAGATTATTTTGATATATTCCTTGAATTGATCTAATTAAAGATGAAATAATAATTGTAAAATAAATGATAATATTTTCATTAAAATAAGAAATAATTGTTAAAGGAATAATTTTTTGTCAAGTTGATATTAAAAAAAAATTTATTCATGGTAAATTTAACATAATTTCAATATATCATATATGAAAAGGATATAATCCTATTTTTAAAATTATTGCTATTCTAATAATAATTTCTATAAAATTTATATTGAAAATATTATATGAAATATAACTATTTACTCATAATATGGTAATTCTAATTAAAAATCTTGATGATCTAATAGTTTGAACAATAAAATATTTAAATAAATAATTAAATTGATTATTTATTATTTTAGGGAGTGTGATGATAGAGATAAATCTTATTAAGTTAATTTCTAGCATTATTCAAATAATTATTCATGAATGAGAAGATATAGCAATTAAAGTTCTTAATATTAATATTAAATAGAAAATTAATATAATAAATAATTTTTATTAAAAATAAATTTTTACTATTTTTAGTAATTTAATTAGTATAATATTGAAATTATTTATTATTAATAATGAAAGAAAAATTTTATTTTCATTATTTATTCTATCAAAATAAACCTTTTATCAGGCATTTCATTATAAGTTTATATAATATTATATACATATATATATATATATTTTAGTGTATGATGCACAAAAATTTTTGATATTTTTAGTAATAGTTTAATTCTATTAAATATAAAATATTTTAATATTTAAAGTTAAATTAATTAAATTTAAATTATTATTAAAATAATAATAATAATATTTAATTAATAATTAATTAGATTGTATTATTTAATATATTTTAATTAATATTATTTAATTTTTTATTAAAGGGTAATATAAAATAGTCTAATAAAATTTTTTTCAACTAATACAGTTAAATTGAAGTTAGAAAGGAATATCTAACAAAATTTTTTAG
>JASANN010000142.1:14155-85132 GCA_031762395.1 Calameuta pygmaea | reverse complement strand
CTTCCAGTACTTCTAAATATGCTTGCTCAAAATTTCCGATTTCTAAGTGTTAATATTTTACTTTATTGATTTAATTAATTATTTTAATCTTCGAAACACCTAATTTATTAATATTTCTATTTGAACGTAATTCATTTTCAATATTCTACAATTTCAATTCAATTTTTATCTACTCCGTATATTCTGCGACGTTTCGATTTAACCTCAATTTTATATTTTGAATACATTGTGAAAGTAAATCAAGATCCAATTAATTTTTAGAAGTATTTGGAAAGTTTTTTTTCAATATTTCTGTGCAACTAATTTTTTTCTTTTTCTCTTACTCCTTCTTCTTCTTATTTCTTTTTTTCTATTTATGAAACATTTTTCAAAAATTAAGGTCCTACATTATGTCAAGTTGGTACCGCACTTTCATAAAAATGTCTCAAAAATATTTCAGCAATAGGCTTTTTCAATAGTTCTGGAGAAGTTCTGTAGTTCCTCGTTGCGTTCTACGGGTTGCTTTGGGAACCACCGGAGAGGTAGCGGAGAACCTCTGTCCGCCAAAGCTACAGGGTCGTGTTCACGTTTCGCTCGGCTACGTCGGAATTCGCATTGTCGACGGAGGCGTTGATGACAAAATCCTACTTCCAGACTCACCACTACGATTTAGCATCATGATTTTGGTATCGCCTAAAATCGTAGCGTTGTGCATCTCCCTACAAAGAAATGATTGATCAATTTCTGGTGACTCGTCCGATTCTTCAGTGAGACTCCGTGGCGCAACGGTAGCGCGTCTGACTCCAGATCAGAAGGTTGCGTGTTCAAATCACGTCGGGGTCAAAAGAAGAGGAATTTTTTTATTCATTTTTTAATACAGAACACCGAAAACTTTGTATTAACCGATTAACCATGTTTGGCAAGTATACTCGCCATGGCACCAAATACTGCCACTTCACCATGACTAGTATACTCGTGAAACACAGCTACCTGGTTAATTATATTAATACACATTATATATACCTAAATCTTGTTCAATACTAATTGCAAGTCCATAGGAGAGAGGCACGAAAGGATTATTTATGACTATCATTAATACCAACGAAAAGCATTGTGCCAAACAAATGAAAATATATCATACCTAGCCGAGTAAGTATATTTTTTCTCGTAAAGACTTGTTCGTCTTTGAACAATAAAAATATCATCAAATTATACACATTCCATTCTCCATTGTTGTGCTGCTGCACGTGACTTACGTCTAACTACATAAGGCTCTTATGCCGACGGTATTTGTCGTACCAGACGCCGTTGATATTCCTGCCGATGCGGTTGTCCAAAGGCACCAAAGCCTAAAGAATAGTGGGGCGCATCGATGCGCAGAGCGGCCACTCCGGAACGCTCCCCTTTTAAAAGGAGATCATCAAAAGTAAAGAGGCATCATCAGGAGGTGCTCGGTGCAGCTGAACCTGAAGTTTAACTGGGCAGCAGCATCGAACGACCTCTTATACTCTCCGGATCCAGAGGGTCCCAAAGAACTGGCCTGCCCCACGTTCGCTAACGAGCACCATAAGAACGAAGACGACATGGTGACGTTGACGTTGACGTTGGAGTTGACGTCGCCTCGCATGACGACGATGTGCAATCCGTGCGTATTACCCACTCATTGGCCTCGCGATTGAATAGAAAATATTTAAAGCGCAGGAGCAATTTATTGAAAATCTCTGACGCAAGTAAATGTCTTCGTTTCAGATTTGAATTTGACTGTACGTTCGGGATGTTCGCCTGATCCTTCTAGAAGTTCACGGTGTAGAAACTGTGTAACGGATGCGTGGAATTACGTATACATATACATTATGTCTCTCATGAAGTAAGTAAAGACACTTTATACGGAAATATTTGTAGATATCTAGTTGCGTGGATACGCAATACTTATCTGTTGTCTTTCGTGACGCGATTTTGTCGCCTCACCAGTCACAAAGCGACTCCAGCTGTCGATTCGGATAACGTTCTCGCTTTCTGTGGATCCCAGTCGTCACACTGCTCAGAAGCTACGCTCTAGGATTGACTTGTACACTTACGCCAATGCTCTCGGAAGATTCGTTATTGTTTAGTTGAGGTGCTCGAATCTACCGTAGCGAGATCGAGTCTCGACGTACCGATTTGACCTGGCAGAGGAGGGTCTACCCGACGGAGACGTCTCCTGGTACCGGCAGGAGGCCTGGGTGAGATACCGGCGTCCCGCTGGTGGGAGACAAAGGGCTGTAGAGGGGACGGAGATAAGATATTTGGATACGGTCAAGGCCAGGGGAGGAGCCTCCTGAACCGATTTGTGGTTGTTGGGCCCAGCTGTTGCCCGATGTCCCAGGGAAGCAGCCGTGGAGGATCTTTCGATTTCTTCATAGTTTCTCCAGCTGTGTTTCCTACTGTACGGTGCATAGACGCTCTCGCTTTTATATGGTTCTAGCGTTGCTCTCGCAATATCCAAAAAATCCTACCGATTTTCTGTGTGTGTTTCGGAGGTGCAGTACCATGCACTTTTGTGCAGTGCCCACCTGCATGTCCTCTGAATGCAGTTATCGGCCTTCACGGATTAGCTGAATCCGTGATGAATTCTCATCAGACCAGAGATTTGTTCTGATTAGCTGAACCCGTGAAGCTCGTTCGTGCATCCAGTTGCTTTCATTGATTTTACGCAAACCTCAAAGATCAGCACGGTTGCGTTTCTTGAATTTACGCTTCTCCAAAAAGATCTATAAGGACAACGGTGGACGGTCGAAGGTGACGTAGATTAAATCTCGGATTTATACTATCGATATCAAGTTAAAAAAATACGTCACAGTATTACTAAAATATATTGAAAACGGTGAGTAATTTAATTTAACGTTGAACATATTTGGTCGAGATTAGACAGAGCGTGAAGTGAGAATCTCTGCAATACAAAATGTGCCAAGGGAGACTGAAGTCAATTTCCAAAAGAGATTAAATATATTAAGTTCCAAAGATACGCGTACGATTTCACTATTTTCCCAATAGTATTTTTCTCGTGGCCCCAAAACTCTGACCCGCCTGAGTAGCTCCCTTGTTACTACCCGCTTGCAGCCCGATAAGACCTTCACCAGCCCTTAATTGTTCTTCGGTAAATGCTCGCTTGTTCTCCTCTGCGGGTTTTGGCCCAAGCCAGGGTCCAGGCCATTCTGGATGTCGGTACGCCTGTATACAAAGGTCAAAATCATGCGTGAGAAAAATTACATGTAAATCCGTTCAGTCGTTCATGGTCGAGCAGGCTCGGGGAAAAAAAACGAAAAATAAATTTAAGCAAACGTTGTCTCTGGGTGATACCGATCAAAAGAAACTGATCGAACCTAGAACGTGTACTCGGCCCGGTACGACTTTGAGGGGGCCTACAGCATGTTAGTTGGGATCAGGCGAGTTTCCGGCATCAGATGGCTCAGCATTAACAGTTTAGAAAAAACCTCATTGTAAAAAAAAAAATAAAAAGAAAAGGACGATCGAAATAAAATGAAAATATCCTTCAGAGAAATATACTTACGGTTCGGCCGATAGCGAAAATCGTATTTGTTACTTGAGCTATGTTTTTGCGCTCCATCAGATCGACCGCTTGAAAAAGATCGACGTCCGGGACTCCGTACTTGATGCAGGCTTTTTGAAATCTATGGAAATAACGTATAGTTTATGCCAAGGAGCGAATTGGGAGGAAATATTTAAAAGAAGATATACTCAGTGCACAGTGTGTTCTCCCGTTTGCACTTCTTGGACTTATAGAGTAACGACATTGTCGAACAAATTACGTTGGCGGTAAGAACGAAACAAAGAATCCTTCGATATAATCGTGATCGCCGCGAAGGACATAGCTCCTGTCTGCGACTGATACCCTGGGCTGTATCGTGAGACGGCGAGGCGCTTTCATTGTCTTGTTAGTAATTAACGAGCAGCTGTACTAATAAAGTCGACCGACCCTCAACTTTTCAACGTTCAATCTTACATCGACTGTTGCGCAGTCTAATTTGCACTGAGATTCTTTTCTTGCGCGCAGGGAATGAGGAAATTCGTCCAAACACGAAGAGAGCGCAACGACGAGGCCTGGAACGTTTGCACGAAGACGATACGCTGCGTGTCCTGGTCGACGATTAGGGCGACAGAAGTGCTTTGAGCTCTTCGCTGTGACGAACGCGCATGCGCGCGTCGCGTCTAGACTTGCTATCCGAATACTTTCTACCGCTGATGGTTTCCTGGTGTACGACGAGTCTGACGCATATGAGCACCGGGAAGAGAGCAGCGCATCACGGAATGCCGAACAACTAATTGTAAGATACAGTTACCACGGGTCGGCCATTTCGAGAGTAGCATTGCCAGGTCAATAAACTTACTGATTGAGGTTGTCCATCATCTTGTAGTCGCCACCGGACGTGTTAATCTTTGAGATCAGTCCAGGCTGAAGTTTGTTCATAAGTTTGCACAGGAGTACGCCATCCCTGAGTGCATCTTCGTAACTGACATCTGTAAATATGAAAAATAGAATTTTCCAGAGAATCAGCTGTCCTTTACGTCCTCGTAATAGTCACGCAGTAACGCAAGGTAACCATCGCGGTTAAAAAAAATACGAGTAACCTTACAGTTTTTTAGTGGACGTCAAGTAGGCGCGGTATATACATATATAAGAAATGAACTGCAACGAAATTATTCATAGTGGCGTAGTACGCTAACCTGAGTATCAGGAGAATAAAATCTCGCCTCCTTAGGGAATAATTTACCGACGAGAGGTACGCGCGTAAAGAGGTTACATCTTAGATTCGGCTATCAAGATTCCATAATAACTTACGAGCGGACTGGTTGCAAGTTCATTTAGTTTTTGGCATTTAGAAACATTAAACACTTCCGGCAATGGCAGCAGAAAATCCTACGATAAATAAACGTACAGGTCTTCTTGCACCAGATTCACTGATGGAGGTTCGACGCAGGTAAAAATTTACGAAGTGTAATTAATATTTTTTTATTTTACAAAAAATAATTGCTTTCGCATTGATCGCCTCCTACGGAAGCACAGCGATCCCAGAGGAGATACGATATTCTCTTCGATAACCGACCAAATGACAGGAAGCTGATGTATATTGTCACGGCGAAGCCTGCATTTGCTGCCAGCTCTTCGCGACGACCTCTGGACGCGGACCACGTGACTTCCGTCAAAGCGAGAACGCAGAGACTTACATGCGCCGCCGCCTGGCTCGGGACGGCGCATTTCCAAAGTTTGTAGGCAACAAGAGCACGTGGATGCGGGACGACGATGCATTCCTGGTAGCATTGAAATTCCATGAGATGTCGTAAATACGACAAGTTGACGGAAAATCGATAGCGCGTCTTACCACTGCGGCACACTTCCGGTTCTAGAGCAAATGGCCGACCTCTTGAGACAAAAATTAAATGTAACAGGAGCCTGAGAATAATCGACATAAGCCGATGACACGCTGTGCGCTACGCGCCTGTGACTCTCACGATGCTTCGTAGGTGTTGCCAAACCCCTCGGAAGTATCTTGTAGCGTAGCTCAAGGGATACTAGCCTGATACCTCAGCCGTATCTTCGCAACTTTTTCAAATATACATATATAACGTGACGGACTTTAACGCATGCACAGCCGAACACGTGTGCTACACGGATCGTGCTGGCTCCTGGTCACGGCAAGAGATTGAAAAAAAACTGCGTTTATATCAGGATATATGTAGAACATAATAATGTACTACCTATTAAGGTAGACCTATTACATATCGACGTTTGTCAGTACCTTCTGCGGGTGATGATATCCTGTTCCGCTGACATGTCATCCCCGTCACGTTTCGAAATTTTGACACGAAATCAATACTGCACTGTTTATGCTCTGTTCCATCGTCTTATTCAAAGACCCAGATGAACATTCGTAACCGCGAATGGCAAAATGTCGATCTATTATTTGTAAAGGAATTGATTCGTCCGATGCTATATATTCGACATAATCGTGACTTTAAGTTGCATCAACATCCTTCGAATTGAATCGCAGCCAACTTTTTCTTGATATTGATTTTACGTCAGTGTCTTGTCATAAAGGCGTCAAAGACACAGTTGACACCAGGATAGCATCCGCTCGTTCAATTTATCAGTTAACAGGAGCAACAGGTGCAGGCAGTAGAAGCTCACGGCTCTTTTTCCCTATATCCTATGCAGCTCCACGTTCGTGCGTCCGTTAATTAACTGTTTTATAAGTTAGCCGCTAGATGTCGCCTGTCTATTAACATTGTGTTCGGCAATTAATCAGATATAATACAGCCCTCCCCGAATACACAGCTCTGGTACAGCCGACGAATAAAGACTTTACGAATATAAATAAATAATAAAAAATTACCAACCCTGTATTATCCACTGATCTGCCCAATGAATCGCGATGGACTGAAATAATATTAAAAAGAGTGAAAAGTGGCAGGAAGTGGCACAGTAAGGGGTGCCCGAGGGACGTCCATTGCGCATGCGTAAACGAATGCCAATCCACATAATTTTTTAACCAATCTTCTGTACCATCCGCGTGGCTCGTCTTTTCCATTTTTGATTCCTAACGGTACAACGACCCGTTATCGTTATCGCTCATAGCTCTCGGGGAAAAATAGTCCTTCCTTTCGTTCACCCGCATTATTTTTTATGTTTTGCGACATTCGATACGTATATATATATACTTATAATGTATCGACCTCACGAAACTTTGCCGAATGAACTCACTTTGTGGGAATCTTTCTCCTACGATTTGTTCAATCCATTGTTGAGCCTCGGCCTCTTGGCTGGCTTCTCGTTTGCCAGCAACCTGAAAAATGTATACAGACATTAATTGCTCGTAGAGAAACGTAGCTTGATTATTCTTTGCAGCACGCATGCGCGAGGGAATTAGAATATGACGAAAGTGTTAACGTCAAGTCGTACACTATTCTACTTATGATGTAGAATACAGTTTGGTTGAACAGTGCCAATCGCGTGGGCTGGGGACACGCTGTACCACCAGTGTTTACGGTGGCAGAAGGGAAGTGACGTCACGACTTCTAAAGTGAAATTTTTCGAAAAACTGCCGTACGGCTACATATGTACATATGCGTTATCAGTGGGCACATATGTATGTCTGTTCTTGCTGAACGATTTTAAC
The DNA here is from genome assembly GCA_031762395.1 of Calameuta pygmaea. Classification (NCBI taxonomy): domain Eukaryota; kingdom Metazoa; phylum Arthropoda; class Insecta; order Hymenoptera; family Cephidae; genus Calameuta; species Calameuta pygmaea. The sequence continues at coordinate 77,978 of JASANN010000142.1, read as the reverse complement.
GAATGTAGATCTAGAGAGATGATATAATTTTGTTGTCTGCGTAAAATAAAATGGCGCCGATGAAACGATGCCCTAACGTTACGTTGTGTCGCGTTATGGAATATTATGCTAAACAATGTTATCACACGGGGGGGGGGGGGGGGAGGCTTCTATGAAAGATCGGAAACATGTCGAAGCCGATAGGTGGCTTTGGCTCAACGATGCGGATAATTGAGTAAAGAGGTTTTCGTTGACAAGACGTTCAGCTCGTAACTTGGAAGCTTTCCGATCGAGTAAATCTAAACTCGGCGGTGCTCTCATAGTGCTTCGAAATGGCGACGATCCAGGAATTACGACGCCAACTTATCCTTACTTACATCTGTCGAGTCTCCTTCATTCTCTGTCGAAGAAATAGACTTTAATACGGGATACTTAAGAATTGGATTATCGGGACGCGGCGATAACTCTTGAGAAATTAATCATTGTCATGTGGAATTTATTTTTTTTATTATGATTATATAGATGGTATTAATATTTATATGGTAATAAACGGGGTGTTCCGTGTGCGGAACAAGGACGGAAGAAAATATTAGAGAATCCGTAGTGCGCGCCTGGATGCTGCGAAGAGGATGGACCGATAATGGGAATAAGAAAATGTTATCGGGAGGAGGGCGCAGGAGGATGGGGCAGAAGGATGAAAGCGGGGGCCGGCAAGACTGTACAGTTTCGGGCAGGGCGGAGAAGGGGGTTGTGTGGGGGTGTGGGAATACCCAATGGGCAAAGTGCCAAAATCTTTTTCTTTTTCTTTTTGGTTTTCGTTACTGAAAATCAACTTAGAACGGTGTGTAGTCGAAGCCTGGGAGGGGATAACGGCATATAGCGTCGCGACGCCGGCCGTCCGACTTAGTTAGTCTCTCTTTCTTCAGTAGGTCGACAGCGTCGTTCTGAAGTTTCATCTTCATTACAGAGTTGTTTCAGTGGTGAGGAAAAAGAAAAGGACGGAAAATGGCGGTACGTTCCCCTGCATGCAATGTCGCCGCGATGTTGCGCGATGATAACACGTATTTCGCTCGCTGATAACGCTTTCTATATGTTGACTGTATCGCCTTGTCATTTGCCAATGACGACTTGAGCTTAACTTTTGAATACATTTACCGAATGAGAATCGTGATTTTGAATTGGAGCAGAGGAGACCGATACATCCGATACGTGCGATACGTTCGATACGTCCGATACGTTCGATACGTCCGATACGTCCTGTTCTTATCGCGAAGCTCGCGTAATTAAACCTTCCATCTTAAAATCCATCGAATAAATCGAATCGGCAAAGAATCGAATCGGCGTCGATTTAAAAAATTGTCTTCGAACGATCTTCACACCGAATGCAAAATAGCTCGGCTTGCGTAGGTCTATATAACGTTCTGACATAAATTTACGCGCGAAGAGACTGATGCGGCGCGCGCCTTTCCGACATCCGGTCTCTATTTATATCCTAACATAAATATCGTTATGCAATGCTTTCGCATCTCCAACGCAATCATGTAATCCGCTTTGGCTCGAGAACAGGAAGAGGTCGCAGTTAACCATTAAGAATAAGATTAACGTCGTCCGCCGATCGACGTCGCCCTTCAGGTCTGCACAGCATCAATTAGGCCGTTTCGATAGCGTCTGTCACGTTTCTCCTTTCTTCTTGCTGCGATTAGGAGAGTCGCGAACCAAGTAAGTGTATCGGTAGTTCATTAGGAAGACCCGATCCGCGACTCGAGCGCGACGTGGCAACACTGCGCACTTGAACGAGAGAGCCGACTAAGATGCGCTCGTCCTCCCGTAGCGATAAAGCTCTGAAAATAATACGAGATTAGTCTGAAGGACGCGTTACAGCTGCAAGCTCTAAGAAGATACGTTTCCTCCGCTTCCCTCGCACCAATAGGACGCGATCGATCACTATTTTTACTTGCCCATAGATCTTTATTTTTAGGTATAACTTTGAGTGCCGCTTGAAAGAGTCCCCGTAAATAGGTGAGCGCATGCGCATAAGTTTGCCTCTTTGTTTATCCCTTGTACGTTTTTGTAAATGAGACGCGCAGCGCGACGCGATATCAGGAGACCCCATAGCTCGGGAAACGTTAAATAAGGTCGGATACTTCCCGTACATCCAGTTTTCCAGAAGGTATCTTATCCGGCAAGACCAGGAGACCCGAAGGTCGGCGCACGACACGGCGAAAGGCGATGCGCCTAGTCCGCGCTGCGCTACAGCAAAACCCACCATAACTGAAGCATCGTTTATTTCGGATTGGACTCCTTACGCCTCCTCGTAACCCAACGCCAGAAGCCTCGAGCTATTTTCGTGTTTAACGTTTCCAACATTAAGGCAGATCGATCGCACGTAACCTTGCTCGTGAATAACCTGCAACAGAGTGGGCTGCGCGCGTACATCAAAAGCGCGCGTGACCGCTGAAACGTAGTACGGGACTGAAAGGTGCGCACAATTAAATGTGTTTTTTTTCTCTCTTTTTTTTCCCCTTTCTTTTTCGTTAATCCGACAGCCGCGCAACAAGGAACAGGAGGCCGAAGTCCTTGCCTGGATCGAGAGCGTCCTCGGCGAGAAGCTGCCGCCTGGGAACTACGAGGATATTCTTAAGGACGGCGTCATTCTTTGTCAGTTGATCAATAAAATTGCTCCTGGATCCGTCAAGAAGATACAGACCAAGGGCACCAACTTTCAGCTGATGGAAAACATTCAGAGGTACTTGAGCTGGAGATTTAATGAGAATCGATCCTGGTTCGATCTCGAGATTGGATGTCTATGGACATCGTATATATATATATATGTATAACCTGTTATCGTAACTCGCACCACTCTGCGCCTACAGATTCCAGGCTGCTATTAAGAATTACGGAGTCCCTCAAGAGGAAATCTTTCAGACGGCAGATCTTTTCGAGAGGCGCAACATTCCTCAAGTCACGTTGTGCCTTTACGCCCTTGGGAGGGTTGTGAGTATCTTTTCTGTTATCTAATGTCAACTGTTATCAGTGGTGCAAATAAGAATCGCCTTTCGCAGACCCAAAAGCATCCCGAGTACACTGGACCTCGGCTGGGACCAAAAATGGCGGAGGAGAACAAGAGGAGCTTCACGGAGGAGCAGCTTCGCGCGAGCGAGGGACAAATTAATTTACAAATGGGCTACAACAAGGGCGCCAGTCAGTCCGGACACGGCGGCTTTGGAAATACGCGACACATGTGATGACATACGTATCGATTGTACCGTAAAAGTTTGACTGTCTTTTCTATGGGTAAAATCAGTCGATTGTCGTTGACGATGTCGTCGCTACTCTGTTGCTCGTAACTCTTAATATTATTATTATATATGTATTCTGCGCACGAATATATCTTCTTTCCCTTATCCGTCACCTTTTCTTTTTTTTTGACAGTCTTTCTTTTCGCACTTGCGATTAGTGTATTTTTGATTTGGCCAATGTAAAATTTCTATGATAAACTGCGCGATTCGAGCGCCATCAGAGTCGGCGCGGATCGTGATTTTTCTCTGTAACTCCTTTGAGCCTTTTCGGTTAAGTCTTGGTCGATTGACGGACGAAACACACGCGGTTGGGATAACGATTTATTATTCTTGCTGAGTTTTAATTCTTATTCCTATTTTTCTTCTTCTGGGACTCTTTCCTTTTGAAACGGCTAGGTAGATGTTGGCCACGTCGGTAAGGAAGAAATTGGCAGACTGAAAATATTTTACAATCCTGACGTACCGCGCGATAAGTTTAAGTTCTTTGAACTTTTATTCCTTTCTTGAATTTCGCGTAAGTGCGGATCATGGACAGCGACGCCCTCAGCTTCACTGACGAAGCTGATATTTCGTCTAGGAATCTGTGGGAATGGAAACTGTGGATCACGGACAGCGACGCCCTCAGCTTCACTGACGAAGCTGATATTTCGTCTAGAAATCTGTGGAAATGGAAACTGTGGATCATGGAAAGCGACGCCCTCAGTTTTACTGACGAAGCTGATATTTCGTCTAGGAATCTGTGGGAATGGAAACTGTGGATCATGGACAGCGACGCCCTCAGTTTCACTGACGAAGCTGATATTTCGTCTAGGAAGATTCACGAGACGCTCTGTAAGGTTAATCATAAACCTTTCAGTTTCAGATTCAGAACGATTTTAATTACAAACTTGGAAGTAAGTGCGATATGAAAATAGGATTTTTCGTCTTGTCGCGCATAAGACTTTTCGTGTCGGATTTTTAATAAAAGTTGTCAAAGTTAAAGCTTACTGTCTTTGAGAATATCATGATTGAATATATTATTGATGTTATTTTCGATTTTTATCTCTTCGAAACGACAGGAAAAGTGTGACAGTACCTACGGTTGCGCGACAGCATCAGCTACGCTGTTGACCTGCCGTTTTTTTTTCTTTTATCTCAATGGCGGGATATCGATGTTATCACTTACTACCAAACTTCTGCAGGCAGTCAGGCTAAGAGTGGACAAATATTCAATGGACGTACTGTCATCAAAAATTGACGTCAGATTTTCTACATTTTGGCACTAGCGAGATGCCTTGGCCGTTTCCGTAATCTGTGAATAAACATACGGGATCTCGAATCTTTCGTAACGCTCAACTCGAAAACTTTTAATATGCTATATATTATTTCCGAAATAGACGCATCGTCCAAAAGAAACTTCGTGAAAATAAAATATCCTACATGATTCTTGACTCAGAATTGAAAATAGGCATTCGCGCCATCGTGTGCCAAGTCAATGAAAGATTGAAACGCAGCACAATTTTTATATATAGATATATTTTGGATATTGCGTCTTCGCAGCTGATACAGTCAAAGGGAAAACAATATATTATTAAAGGTTTTTATAAAATATCATCGTGAATGATTCTCGGCGCGCAGAGGCAGATTGACAGAGGGTCGGAGGGGGGGGGGGCGGGGAAGAGAAAGAAAAAGAGCCTAGTTGCGGAAGCTGAATTTCAATATACAAGACTATAAATTCATATATAAAGAATCGTGGCTAATTAAAATAAGAATATGAGAAAGCTCAAACTTCACTAATTCCGTAAAAAGGTCCAGTCAGTGGAGACTGAGGGAGAAAAAGAGTCTGCAGATAGGAGCAAGATGAGGAAAATGAAAGTTACTCACTAAAATGTCAATACAAGCACGAATGGATATGAACGGCAAGTTTTTTTAAAAATCCTTCGGCAGTCAGGTGTCGAAAAAACACTGATACCCGTATGGAGGCTGTAAAGACGCCGATTAGTTAATCCAATATATTGATAAGCAATGAAAAAAGATAATTCCGCACCGTGAATCATTTTTCTACATACGCATATCGTTAGGAGAATTAATTTATTTTATCGTTCAAATCGGCGATGCGAAAAATGAATGGTTTTCGGGGTTTGCTTTAGGTTCCCACGCGAGTGTCGCAGGATTTAAGAGAATGGCTTGGCACGCATTTGCGTAATGCACTTTCGATATCTTACCTGCCATAATGGACGCCCAGGCATGATGACTCGAATATTTGAAGTTGGCGTCTTTGGAAGCGCAGTAACGCGGCACGAGAGAAAAAGTGTGTGGCGAGCGCTGGGCATGTGCGCTTTATATTCGTATCGCAGGGGTTGCGTTTGTGTATCGGTGAAGGTTGAGGGGAGGGGAGGGGAGGGCGTTGCTATATATGGACGACTTACTCACCGCAGGCGTAACGCTAACGCAAAATCGTAACTGGTAACTGGATACGGCATTACGCGAGTTTCCGAAAATGCCGTAGATTTCGCGATACGCGATAGAACTATATTTTGGCGGGTGACTAGGTAGAACGGACGTCAATGCCGATGGCGTTAGGAGTCAATTCGCGAGCTTACAATGGAAAAACGTTTAGTACAAAAATCCTACTTCACTGCACATTGTCGTAGTTATCGTTAACAATATCGTATTGTGTTCCGGTTGTTGGCTGTCGTTAAGTACGAAAATTTGTTTTTGTTGTATCTTACGTTATATTTTCAAAGAGCAACGTCTTATATAGATGATAACGAAGACGTCGTACCTCGCGGTAGCGTGGCCGAGCGGTCTAAGGCGCTGGTTTAAGGCACCAGTCTCTTCGGAGGCGTGGGTTCGAATCCCACCGCTGCCAACTTTTTTTTTTTTTAATTTTATTTTTTAAATAGATATTCGTCATCTTATCGCTCGAGCAGACTTAAGTCGTTACTACCTCTGAGGCCATCTTTTGGTTCGTAGCTACTAAAAAAGATATAATAATAAATATAACGCGGTGATCAGGATATTTACAGCTGCTTGACAGAGAGCGGGTCAATGGGTTGCGTCGGCACGCGGCGCCGTGGTTCACATGTATCGGGAGCGCATCGGCGAGAAGAAGTGGCATATGTTCAACACCAGGAACGGGAGTCGTTCGGTATATGTGTATAGTTTCGTCGCAACATTTTTTCGAGACTGACGACGTTATATATATTACGTTTTTAAGCGACATGGAAATCGTCCTTAAGATAAAAATGACCCCGTTATTAAACCATATTATTGCATATACTTGTAGTCAGATTTATTTTTGCTTTAAAGCTGTATATTTTTTTGAGTTTAACTTTCGTAAAAATGCAATATTTTTTAAAATACATATACAATTTTTTTGATTCATAATTATTTTGTCAAATAATTATTTTTAAATATAACTAAACGGAATATATTTAAAAAAAAAACATTTTTGATCAAGAAAAAAATTGCGGTACTCGACACGTTAACAGTAACGATTAGATGTCTAATGTAGGAATAATTAGTTTCCTATTTACTGAAACACAGTATAAAATGCAGTGTTCAAAGATAACGTTGTTTTAATATCTTGAGTCGGTAAAAAAACATTAATTTTTTGATGAGGAATAGCTTGTAAATTTAAATGTTACGCGTATGTGTATGTCAAGCCAAATCTGTCAATATTAAGAATTGAGACTTTGTCTTTGGTCTTGCATCTCCCTATGCGTTACCCGTCATTCCATTCGACAATAATACTAAACTTAATATGGACAAACAGATCTAGACGCGAACTTAAGACTTAACGTGTTCATTTCGTCCAGGAAGATTTGTTTGTTGCATAGTTGGTGGCATAGATACTGACTACCACGAGCTTTAGTGGGCTTTCGGTTTCTATTTTAACAATATCTTCTGCTTGCGAAGTGGCTCCCATAAGGCTACCTGATGCGCAATTAGTTAAATTTTAATCAACTCAGCAACTTTGTTGCTTTGGTCAATTTGCACAATGAATTTTTGCCTTCCTTTGTTGCTGTTAAATCGGGCAGCCAAGACTTTCTTAATTATCAGACTAGGCTCTTTTTTCTTGTTGATCTCTTCTTCTATGTCAGCAGCATCGAAACCGCCATTGATTCCCTTTAACACCATCGATTTAGGTTTTAGATACTTCCGTGTGTGTGTGTAGAAGAAATCAAGGCCGTTATCAGTAAGGATTAGTTTCAGGTTCTGATACGTGCTTACGTTTCTTGTTGTTATCTTTACAAACGTAGAGTCTCCTGGAGCGCTCAGGCTGGTTGAGTAGCTCCTGAGCCGTTGCCTTGTAGCATTTCAAAGCTGTTATTGGTTGATTTTTCTTTTGGCTCCGGCGATGCTGCTGTTCTACCTCGCTTACGTCCAATCTGCCATCCCTCGTTGTCCTGAGTGGCTTCGTCGTTGGATAAAATCATGGGAGGATTTTTCTCCTCTTGTCTGTTATCGTTGGTCGCACACGAATTTGCTAGGTTAGGTCGCACATTGTGTTTCACCTGTCTGCCTTTGTCTTTGAAAAGTTTTTTGTATTCCCTGTCAATCAGGTCCGTCAGATTTACCTTTCAAAGTTTTATTGTCTTGCTCCTTTCGTTCCCTGAGGTGGTTTCACCTTTCCTTTTATTTGGCCGTTGGAGTTGACCCGCTCCACGTGGCGAGACTATGGATTTTTAGGTTAGCCCAGTGGGCCCAGCACAATTTTTTGTATTTCATCAGTCGCGCATAATTAAACGGAACCAAATGGCTCAAAATGATGGGGTAGGTGAGCCTGACCCGAATAACTCGTTTTTTTATATTATTTTTGCAAAAAAAAATTTTGACTTGACCCCGACGTGATTTGAACACGCAACCTTCTGATCTGGAGTCAGACGCGCTACCGTTGCGCCACGGAGTCTTAGTATTCAACTTATGCTAAATGGAGAATAAGAAGAACACGAACAAAAGTATCCCGGAAATTACGTCATGTGGCATTCATGTGACAATAGGTCGTAATGTAAAACGTGTTACAACATTTTAAAGACTAATTGTCGCAGCTAAACTGTCACGTTTAGATCTATTGACATATTTCCGGCGACTGCTTAAAGCTTATATTATAGACAAAAAACATTTGACAACTGAGTTAACTTACACTTACAATTGAAAGGATTAAGAGTAAATCAGGATAAAAGATGTACAACCAAAAGAAGTAAAATAAAGCTCACGACGAGGATGGGATTCGAACCCACGCGTGCAGAGCACATTGGATTAGCAGTCCAACGCCTTAACCACTCGGCCACCTCGTCCTGTCTGTACATTTTCTCCATAAAGTTCTATTAGAATACTTTAACTTCTATTCTAATTGTAACTAACAATCGTATTAGAAATAATTTCGTCTAGGGAAATATTTAATTCGCATTGTCTCAAAATTTATTTCATACTCCACAATGTGATACGTGACATTTAAAAGTGTCTTGAGAGTAGGTCCGAGGTGCATATATTGATTACATAATAACACGAAGACATTGAAATATTCTCAGTATCCAGTTGCATTTTTGATTCAAATATATCTAAGATATTCCTTTCACGAGTAAAAAAGCTTTTGGAAGGCTCATATGCCTATGACTTTTAACATAATAGAGCCTCCTGAACAAGGATCTTTAATCGTCAAACAACTGTATGTATGTATTATTATATATGTATAGATCACAAGCTTAATCCCAAAAGAGATACGTGACATACGTCGAGTGGGGTCCGCTGAATCCTTATATCCTTTGTAGGTATAAGGATACTCTGAACATCCTATTGCCATACAAGTAAAATGTAAATAAAAATCATAAATAACAGGTTCTTTGACAGAGATTCTTTTCCAAAGTGAAGATCAGCACACATTGCGCAAGAGTCACAAATGATTTTGACACCACTTTCGTAATAATTAACCCAGAACTAAAAGATTAATTCGTCCCACAAACTTCGAGGTCAATGAAAAAAGAAAATGTGAAAAATTTCGGGTCGGATTACTCTTTCAATTTTGGTTTAATAATTGTATGGTTGAAAACAAATAGGTCCCGCTCACTCATGCTACTCAGCACGCACGCCAGCCTTAGCCTTATTGGAAAGGACTTCTAAGAGCGTTTCCTTAATTTATTACTGCTTACAAAGAAAAGGGTCTTCAGTACAAAAAGATAAGGTATACAAAGTGGTTAGGATTACCGATGTTATAATGCAACGTGTAAGTAAAGGCAATAATAACAATAAAATACCGTAATAACTCATGGTATCAAAGTAGGAAACAAGGAGCTCTACCATACCGACCGACTGAGAGGCAGTAACGATGACGCTCAGTCGAACTGAGTTCATCATGCAAGCGTGTTGTCTATGCCCACTGTGCTCTCTTTATTATTTTCTCCCCGGTGATAAGACAGAGTTCAGTGAAGTCTGGCTAAGTCCTGATAAGTGGAGTTGGCACATCTCGTTGGAGGAGGCAGCCATAAAGAAAGGAAGGAAAGATGATAAGTCGAGTTACATGCATACTTGCTGGCGCATGTCCATATCAGGGAGATTAGGAATACAGCCATAGAGAAAGGAAAGAGAAAGAAGATATACATACGTATATGTCACAATATGTGATAACACCAGCTGATACGCGGCTTTACGCTGAGTTACACGCGTAACAAATAATTTTGTTTAATCGTGAGATTCGAAGCTGTGCGTGCGAATAATATGTTGAAAGAACTAAAACCATTGGGTAATCATCGTCATTGCTGCTATCATCGATCACGCAATCGTATAAATGAGTATTAGATTGCACGATCATTTGTATTGTTCGAAACGTCAACTTACCGGGAGATTGTAATATGTATATTGTCGTCAGTGTTCGGTAACGGTTGAAGGTCATACAGCAAGCGTATGACGCGTACATAATTACTTGATAATTGTAGCACTGCTTGAGCAACGACCACGTTCCTGTTGAGTAATGTCGCTTACCCGATAGCAAATAAAATTATGCTCGTGGAATGCCACTTCTCTGCTCATGCCATGTTCAATAGAAACGGAGCTCGGAAAGCGGGTCCAACGTTACCATCGCCACATCATGGATCGGAAAACGACTGTTAAATATGTTCCTGTTTACGACTCGGACGTTCGGGAATACCTATCGAACGAATTTACTCGATTAACAAGTATGTAAGGCTAATACAGTTGTGCACTTTTGTCATTCTGTCGCATAGAGTTGCGTACTGTGCTGGCAGCATCCAATTATTCCACTGTATTATAGATGAATGTTACCTGGATCATGCTGGAGCGACACTCTACTCAAAAACACAGATTAACAAGGTAGTTAACGATCTAAATTCTGTGCTTTATGGAAATCCACACTCTGCTGGTTCTGCGTCAAGCAGCAGGGTACACGATATCATTGAACGAACCAGATTTAGGTAATTACGAACAGAGCAATATCATTTAAAACTTTTTCTATCGATGCTTTCTAATTCTATCTAGGATTCTCAAGCACTTTCACACTTCCACTAAGGAGTACGATGTGATCTTTACCTCTGGTGCTACTGCTTCTTTGAAAACAGTAGCTGAGACATTTAATTTCAAGAATAACGGAGATAAGGATTCAGGATACTTTGTATATGCTCAAGACAATCACACTTCGGTCCTTGGTATGCGAGAAGTGGTTAAAAGAAATGGTGCTACGGTAATGAGTCTCGATCGTGATAAACTCCTAAAAATATTTAGTGAAGATCGCTGTGTTTCGAAGAAAAACCTTGATGAAGTAGACAATAATTCTCTTTTTGTATACTCGGCACAATGCAATTTCTCTGGATTCAAATGTCCATTGAGTTGGATCGAAGCTGTTGAAAATGGTATCTTAAACAAGACAATATTTGGAGACAGTGCGAATAACACAAGATGGTATACACTCCTGGATGTCGCATCCTTTGCTGCTACCAATGATTTAGATTTGTCAGTCTATAAGCCAGACTTTGTATGTCTCTCCTTTTATAAGATGTTTGGCTATCCAACAGGAATTGGTGCTTTGTTGGTTAAGAATTCCAGCGCAGGAGTATTAGAAAAAGTGTATTATGGCGGCGGTACTGTAGAAATCTCTCTCAGTTCAAACAATTTTCACGTAAAACGCCGTGTGCTGCACGAAAGGTAACAATCCATGTCTAGAATATAATGAAAACACCGCAAATGCGCTCCTTGTATGAAGAAAGAAAATATTTTTAATGCAGATTTGAGGACGGTACAGTTCCATTTCTCGCTATCGCGTCTCTGCAATATGGATTCGATGAAATGTCCAGGATATCCCAAAAAGTGATATCGCAACACGTCTTCTCCCTGGCGCAGTATCTTTATTCCATGCTGACGAGTCTACGGCATTCAAACGGAAGAGCAGCAGTTGTCCTTTACGCCGATACTCAATATAACGATTGCGATAACACGATACAAGGTGGAATCGTTTCGTTCAATCTCGTGCGCTCGAACGGCAGCTTCATCGGCTACATGCAAGTTTTACACATGGCCGCATTATACAATATTCATTTGAGAACAGGTTGCTTTTGCAATCCGGGAGCGTGTCAGCGACATTTGCGTCTTTCAAACGAAGAGGTATTAAAAAATTACGACGCTGGCTACATCTGCGGTGGTAAGAGCGATCTCATAGAAGGAAAGCCGACTGGAGCGATCAGAGTCTCATTTGGCTACATGTCAACTGTCGAGGATGTTCAGAAGCTTCTCGCTATGATCGATCAGTGCTTTATTGAGAAAAATTTGAGTTACACAAACATCTCGAAAGAGACTGAAAAAACGAGAGATATCGTAAGGACAAGTGAACTCTTGAGCTCACGAACTGACGCAACGCCGAGACTCGTGCAACTGTTTGTATATCCTGTTAAATCGTGCGGGGCCTTCGAAGTGCTGGACTCCTGGACGATTACTCCGCAGGGATTAAAATACGATAGAGAATGGATGATAGTAACCGCATCCGGAGCCTCTTATACGCAAAAACATCAAAGCGCGCTCTGTCTTATCAAACCGTGCATCAAGGAAGAAGAGAACGTTCTGGAGTTGCACTATCCTGGTAAGAGATTCTAAAATATTGAATCTGAAATGTGGGGTATCGCGTAATCGATCTCTGCCTAATAGGAAAAAACAGTTATATCGAGGAATCGATTTCTGAGAGAAACAAACGAACCGCCCATAGCAATGATTAGCGTCGAATCGTTTCAGGTATGCCGCTTATACGAGTACCGTTGAGATATTCTTTTGTTAGCGATGCCTGTCTCGATAAACCGATGTGTCACAGCAGAGTATGCGGTCATGGAGTCAACGGTACGGATTGCGGTTCCGAAGTTGCTGAGTGGTTGAGTCTAGCTTTACGTCGTCCAGGACTTAGGCTTATACGAAAGTGGCGAGAACCGGATGGTACGCATAAGACTGAAATCCAATAAGTCTGAGCTATTTGCAAAAACTTCGTCGATCGTATTGCTACATACAATTTCGTATCACTTGGATACACAGGGAACGAGAGAATTGAAAGCGGTAGCAGTTTGACTTTGTCCTTTTCGAGCCAGTCGCAGTACTTATTGATAAACAGAGAAAGCGTTAAATGGCTGGCAGACCGGATTCCCCAGGACTCTGACTGTAACGTAGAAACGCTTCAGCAGCGATTTCGAGGAAATTTTATTATCTCTTGTGAAAGTCCATTTCAAGAGTGCGAACCGAAGCAAAATTGTATAGTAGGAATCAATGAATTTAAGGTAAGCTTTTTGAGAATTTTTCAATATGGCGGCAATAATCGGTGACTCTGACTCTAGGTGAAAGGACCGTGCACGAGATGCCAGATGATATGCGTCGACCAAACAACAAGCCGCAAGACTGTAGAGCCATTGCGAACGTTGGCGAAAGAATTTAAAGGAAAAATTTCTTTCGGAGTATACCTCGACGCAAGCAAATCTCAAACTAACGTCGATGCAGTAGTCCAAATCGGAGATCCGATTTATTTCTTATAATACATTGGATTAGGTTTGCTACAATTTATACGAAACTTGCAGAGTTTCCTTTCAGGATATGACACAATCAATTGGCTGCTGACCTTCGATCTTCTTAATCGGCATACCATGGGAAACAGCTTTCGCAAGACCAGACACTGCCTCGAAGTCGGGAAATGCCATCGTCTGGAGTTTTGAGTAAACCAATTCATCGTTGATTTTTACTTCGAACGAAGCTAATAACGGAAGGGAATTGAAATCTTCAAGAAATTTATTTTGTGCAATTTCAATATTTATATACGCCAAGTTCCAGTGAATGCGAATAAAAAAAAGACAATTATGCGAACACCAAGTGACTACGTATATTGCGTATACACATGCATACCTTGCCTTCCTTCGGTACCAGATATCTTAACATTTGGCACGGATTTCTTGAGCAGCGTCGCCAACTCAATAAACTGTGTCCTGTGGCCGCACGATCCGCTGTAAGAACATTTATCGGATCGCTCATGCGTTCGTCTTCGTACGAACTACGTGTGATTGTCGTTAGCCAAAGATAATTATTAATATTAATATTATTATTGTGTACTGTGCCTAAGGTATTTCCATGATGAAAGCCAGAAATGAAGTGTATAAACTCACCAATACTCAACGTCTATCCGTACGTCAGACATGTTTGTGGTTGTACCGGTAGCGCATCCTGGTGGCAAACATCCGTACCACAGTCTACAAGATCTTGAGATTCGTACTGATTGTGAGTGGTGAAGATCGTGCAGATCATTAGAGATTTTCTCAGATCTTTCACTGGGACGGGAAACAGTGAAGAATGAAGGTTAATGGGAATCACTGGGTTCTTAGCAACCCGTCACAACTGGTGACGAAGTTCCGCGACAGCTAGCAATACATAAATATATGTATTCGAAGAGACAGCAAGGATGCACAGAATACACAGAAATAAAGGCGTAACTCAACGTATGAGTTTAGCGTACAAGATGTTGGAAATTTCAAAAGAGGATCGAATCATCGCTAAGCGTTGCTCCGTTAACCTCTGTTCGTTTACGATCCATTTTTTGCGGAAAAACACGCAGGTCAGTACGGCTTACTTTTACCATTCGAAAACTTGTAAGGACAATTATAAACAGATTCTGTGAGCGAACTTAACCTAAATTGTATAAAGCTTCATCGTATGTGAAATACAAATAGTTTCTTACATTGGTAACTCTGCTAGTTAAGTATACGTCGTACGGAATGTACCTGTACTACCGTAAGTGCAATTCCCAATGTGCGCCATTTTTTTTTTTTAACCAGCCACCTGTGGCGTTGACGACATTTCCAGACAGTTCGCGAACGGACGACTTGAGTGACGTACGTACGTGACGTCGCCGTCAAACTGACTGTAGTACTGGAGTCGTTTCATTTATATTCATAAAACGCACTTTAAAGGATTGCACAATATTGAAGGCTCAGGTATCGAGAGGAATATCTTTTTCGCACGAATCTATAGGAAAGATTAAGGTTGTAACCACGAGATACCGGTAGAAAGAAGCCAACAGGTGTCAAACCAACTATAGTAAAGGCGTCGTTCAGCCAGATAATGGAATATGATTATTTGATCAAATTCTTGGCGCTTGGGGATTCTGGCGTCGGAAAAACTAGTTTTCTTTACCAATATACTGATGGAACTTTCAATTCTCGTTTCATCTCAACTGTTGGTATTGACTTTAGAGAAAAGAGAGTGGTAAGTTACGTTTGCAAAATATGTTACTGTTAAATATCCATTTAACGAATATAATGTTACTTGTCACAATTTAATGTAGGTTTATCAAACTGTAAATGGTAGAAGTCAACGGATACATTTACAACTGTGGGATACTGCTGGCCAAGAGCGGTAAAGTACATTTCATGTGATCCAGTTTATGCTCGTTCAGAGTTGACCCGTTTGTCTTAAAGATACAACCGAATAAAGTAATATGATTTTATAGATTTCGAAGTTTAACTACAGCCTTTTATCGAGATTCAATGGGATTTCTGCTCATGTTCGACTTGACCAACGAACAATCATTTTTGGAAGTGAGAAACTGGCTGGATCAATTGAGGGTACTGATACAATTCTCAAGGAAGTACTCTTTTCTAAAGTATAATCGACACAGGCATCAGTTTAAACACAATGAGAAAGCGTTGAAAGAAATTTGACTACAATTTTAGCTAATATTGAGATTAAATACGTAGAAGCGTAATGGATATGTGAAATAATTTTGCATTTGATTTGGATGCTTGTAAATTTCATTGCAAGCATTTATGCACAAAAGGAGTCCTGTTATAAATATCTACATGTATCACATTTTTATCTTCTGATATGCTCCTTGACTTTATGTGCAGACTCACGCGTACTGCGAAGATCCGGATATAATTCTATGCGGCAATAAGTCGGATCTTGAGGACAGACGCGTAATTGGAGAACGAAAAGCGCGAGAACTGGCAGAAAAGTACGGGTAAGTGCCTTACTGCTCCGTGTGGTAACTAAATCGGAACAGGGCAATCCGATCAAAGCAAAGATGATTTATTAACCTATGACATTTGCTAAAGTAACAGTCCAAAAGTTGGTGTGTCATATTTCCAGATTGGTCTACCTGGAGACTAGCGCTGCCACGGGACAAAATGTCGCTAGAGCGATTGAAATCCTGCTGGATCGAGTGATGCGCAGGATGGAAATGACAGTGGACAAGTCCGTGTTACCTCATCAAAGGATTTTAAAGTATCACGGTAGCCAGCAGGAGCAAATTCCACCTAAAGGAAACTGCTATTGCTGACACGCAAGAGTAGTCGTACGCTAAGAAGATGCGCAAGTTGACTTCTAGCGACTGCCGATTGTTGATGCCGCAATCTCTCCTGAACGTGCAGACTTTCAAATGTCATCAAGTGCCACGTCATCTCTACTCGCGTGCACATTGACCCCTTCTATCATTGCACTACCAATCGACAGTCAGTCATAAGGATTCTTCCAAAAATTGTTCTCCTAGGTCGCATCCACTTCTTCTTCCCTATAAGTGTAATAACGTAATACGAAGAGGGTACACGTTCTGCTCTGATAATGCTCGCGTAGCTGCGACTACGTTGTCACATGAACGTGCCTGAATAAATGGTGATGCAGGGATTATCAGGACTCTACGAGTTTTATCGATGGATCTTTGATATGTAAATGATAGAAAAAATCGTAAGCGAATCATGCTCAGGAAGGAATAGTGAGTCTGAGTAGTCATCGGTTTCACGAAAACGAAGCTTATGAAAAGCTCATCGCAACCACTACTGTTTCTATCGTTTCAGGATCCATGACTTTCGCGTAAGTCAAAAACCATTATTGCACAATCAGAAAATGTAATCCTGAGCACATTCTGATAATACGTACAATCGGACCAAGTAAAAGCATCTGGAGCTCAGTCGATTGCGCTCCGTATTCTCGTTCTCGACTATTCGTATTTCACTTCTTACGCGTTCACGTTCCAGTTGGTGATCGAGAAATTGTGTCAATTGAGAGATTTACATCTACAGAAAAATGTGACATTTGTGTACTTTAGCCCCCCGTCCCCCTGCGGCCTTGACCCACCGACACGCACATCACTACCGTTAATTAGGAGCCGATGGCACTGTTATACGGTGATTAAAAATCGATAAAATAAATATTTGGGTGAGAAACAATGAAAATCAATCTGAATACCTGTAACCGAGTCTAATGCGCGTCTGTTAATCAGGTTCGATCGGCGACGCTGTGCTTTTTAGGTTGATCGTATAATTCGGGATCTGATGAATAAAAAATGAAATGGCTTGTGATCATCGGTCAAAGAGAAAAGTAAATCGATACGTGCAAAAGTCTGCAAGGATTTTAGCGTACAAGGATGTGCACTTCCATTTTCCATAAAAGAAAAGGTCATAATTCCAGTCGCATATTTTTATTATCATAATAAGGAGTAACTACGCTAACCGTACATATACATACATCGTCTATCTATATACAATATTTAAAAACTTTTTACAGTAGGAAGATTAACGCTTGGCAACGTAGAATCAAAAAATTGTTGGCAGGAATGTCTTTTCTCGTATGAGATCCCTTATTTTGAGGGATTAGCTGGTCCACGAGTCTTGCCTATCGAAATAGCAAATAACGAACAAAGAGTCGATGTCGACATGCGAATTGCTTGTCTTGCAAGAGAAATAAAATTAGGATCGACCAATTGGATAGGAAATTTCGGAGGGATCGTCAGCTTGGTAGATCGATAGGTAATTGATTCCGAATCAGGGGGTACAGAGAGGAAAGTATGAATTTGACATTAGCTGTGTTACGTATGGAGTTGCGTCGTCCGCACGGAGCCGATTGTCGATAGAGGAGACGGAATGGCGCCGATGAAGCTGGGACAGGGCATGGAAACAGAAATGGAGGATGCGTTGTCAGCAGGTCGATCGGCACTCTGCAGAGAGAAGTGCCGGTAGGACATGAACTCTGGAGGATTAATGGGAAGTGGCTGTTCTCGTTTTAAAGCGGCTCTTTGTTTTTTAATTTTCATGTAGCCAAGAACCGAGACGAGTACGACAAAGACTACAAAGCCCATGCAGCTACCGACGATCAGACCAAGTCGTCGAGTGAGTATACTCGCGAGGCCACCCCTGTCGGACATGTTGCCGTCTCCGATGAAAGAGCTGGGCGCGTCGAGCGTCCTTACCTCGGTGCACTTACTCATTGGCGAGTTCACCATCAGAGGCAGCGGCCCATCGTGGCTGGTCTCGAGCGGTTCTTCCTGCGAGCCGTTCGACAGCCACGAGTTGGCCTCGTCGAGAACTTGAGTTCCCCAGCTGCCAAGACCCAAAACGCAGATCAGGTATCGAGTATCTGGGGCAAGCTTGTTCAGTCTTACCGAGCGAGCCTTTGGCGTCAGCAGCTTTCCCCTCACCTGAAGCAGTTTTGAAAAAACTTTGATTTTTTTTATTTAGCCAGGAGGTGCCACGTTGCCTGTAATGTGTCTGGGGTCCCAAGCTAATATAGTTAAAATTCCGTTGATATGTCTTATCAGTCGATTCTGCAGTTTCGGCAGATTCGTATGTTATGTTTATTGTCTCCGTTCTGTAATTTGTATTATTAATATTGATAATACGATCACCTACCTCGTCAACGTTATCGAGAGCGTGATAAGCCACTTGATATCCGTATAGTCCTGAGTGATTACGGCTCTGCCAAGAGACCAGAACGGAGAATGGTTGGATGTCCTGGATAGCAAGTTTGAGGACGAGAGGTGCCGAGCAAAAGGCATGTGGGTCCAGGTCGAGAAAGACGAGTCCACGAAGTTCCGGAGGCTGCTCGCAACGCAAAGAGCCAACACTTGGCTCCACGTCGATCTGACGACTCTTGCCATGGGCGACGTTCGTCTCGACGGCTGCTTCTTCCGGCCATCCCGCTGTTCGAAAACGAGCTCGAGCGCCGCGACGGTTCACGGCGCCTACTAGCTTCTGATGATCTCGTAGCCACTCCCATAGCTCCTGGGACTCGCAGCCACAGTGTAATGGATTTTCTGCGGTTCAGAGAATCAAGCTTAGAAAGAGCTTGAGATAAGATTAAGATAGGTGATATAAAATTGTGACTGACCTTCGGCACGAAGACTTCGTATTTGCGTTTCAAGCGGACGAAACGCGTTTAGCGGCAAATTCTCGAGATAATTTCGGCTAAGATCGAGGAGTCGAAGTTTCTTCAAAGGCCTGAATGCCTCGTTCGAAACAGCATTGATCCAATTTCCGTAGAGATGAAGTTCCACCAGGCTGATCAAATTCTTAAAGGTGATTTTCCCAATGACACCGATCTGATTGTACGAGAGATCAAGAATCTGAAGAGACTTGAGGTCGGAGGGAAATTCTTCAAGATCCTTGAGTCGATTGCGCGTCAGGTTGAGAAGCCGAAGACGTTCCAGGCCCTGGAGCCGCTCCGTTGGAAGAATCTCGAGGCTATTACTGCCAAGATGAAGAGTCAGAAGATGTGGCAGACTGCGAAAGGCGCTCGGTGATATCCTGAGAATGGAATTTTGCCTGAGGTAGAGATGAAGAAGCCCGGGGAAGGGTTCGAAGTCACGGGAAGTGAGGATACTCAAATTCGTCTCTGAGATGTGTATCTCCTGAAGGTTTGGATAAGTCGGCTCGTTCGGCGGAAGTTCATGAATCCTCAGCAGAGGGTTTTTTGTAAGATTGAGCCAGTTGAGGTTCGGAAGATTCTGTCCGGTGAGTGCAAGCGCTGGGATCTGGTGAAACTTGTTGTCGGCGATGTCGAGCCTGCATAACATCCTCGAGTGGCCAAAAAAGTTATCCGGCAGCGCACTGAGGTGATTCCCGCTGAGATACAGTGACTGGAGCCGCGAGAGATTAGCCGAGGCGAAGCCGGACATCCTCTCGACACGATTGCGCGATATATCGAGCTCCCGGAGAAACGGAAGCTCCCCGAGCCGCGAAACCTCGACGCTCCTGATGTGATTGCCACTCAACGAGAGCAGCTCCAGGCTGAGGGCAGGCGAGAGCGCAGCATACGGGATCTCGGTGATCTCGTTCTCCTCCAGGCGCAACTCGCGCAATGATTCTAAACCCACGAAAAGGTCATGAGGTAAGGTCACGAGGCGGTTGCGTGCCAGTCGTAGTTGCGTCAGTCCTTTGCACGGGCGTAGGAGCTCGTTTGGAAGTGGAGCGGATATCCCGGAATCCTCGGCGAACAGCTCCTCCAGGGCAGGCAGTCCAGCTAATGAGTTTTGGTCCAGGTGCCCGAGGTCGTTTCCCGAAAGTCCAAGAATGCGGAGTCGCGGCAGCCGAATCAGACCCAAAGGTGAGCCACGAATTCGATTATCCTGAAGATTCAGCTCCAGAAGTGCCTCGAGGTTGTCCAAAGCTCCGAGTTCAATTATTTCGATCGAGCAATTCCGCAGATAGAGTCTCTCGATGGGCAGTCCTTCGAGAAAGATTGCTCCGTGCAGAGTAGTAAATCGATTGTTCGACAATTCCAGGACTCGCAACTTCTTGAGGGCGTCGAGGGCGTAGGGCTCCAGGTGCTCGAGGCCATTGTCCCGCAGATGGAGCTCCTCCAGCTGATGCAGATCAGAGAAGGTTCGTGCCGTCACGCGGTTCAATCGATTGATGCTCAGCTCAAGAAATTTGAGGGCCTGCATTGGCCTAAACGCCCCATCCTCTATTCGAGATATCGTATTGTTCGTTAGGTAGAGACGCTCGACAAGAAGAAGATCGCGAAAGAGCGGCGCCTGAAGACGCGTCAGTCGGTTGTGCCCGAGCCACATTATACGCACCGACGTCTGACCTCGCAGCGAGTCGTTGTGCAGCACCGATAGAGCGTTGCTGTCGAGCTGAATCGAGACGAGCGAGCTACCGGCGCCATCCTCTTGATTATCATCGTCCGAAGAGGACGTGACGTCGATCGATGAGGAGGGCGATGGCGCTGATGAGGAAGGGAAAAGGGAAGTAAGATCAAAGATGTCGGCCAAGACGACCAGGAGGTTCCCCTGAAGGTTCACGTGCTGAAGACTGCGAAGAGAACGAAGTGCACCGGTCTCCATGTACGTGATCGCGTTGTTCTGAAGATGAAGCTCGAGAAGGGAGGCCAGTGGCGAGAAGACGCCTCGCTTGACCTCGGCAATCTGATTGTCCTGGAGCCGCAGCTCTCGAAGTTGACGAAGACCGGAAAACGTTCCTGGCTCGAGCTCCCGTATTTCGTTGCCGTCGAGCGAGAGGGAAGAAAGATTTTCGCAATTTTTCAAAAATTCCCGCGGCACCTTCTCGATGTAATTGTTGCTCAGATGAAGCTGACTGAGTCGAGCCAGAGTAGCGAGGGCTCTCGCGTCGACCCGTCTTATCGCATTTTGCTGGATATCCAGGACGGTCAGTCCGATACTCCCGACGAAAGCCTCCCCCGGGATCTCGAGGATATTATTCTCAGCGAGATAGAGCTCCTGCAGTTCCGGTAGACGAGTAAACGTACCGGCGATGTAGTGCACGTGATTGTGGCTCAATTCGATCGTCCGAAGTCGGACGTTTCCGCGGAACGTTCCCGCCTCGAAGTACACTATTTTGTTGTGGCTCAGGTCCAGGGATTCGAGTTCCTTGAGGGAGACAAAGGCGCTTCCGTGAATGCTCTCGATCGAATTGAAATACAGAGATAGGCTGTGCAGAAGAGGAAAGGCTCTGAAGCAATCATCCTGAAGCTTTTCGAAGTCGTTACTGCTTAGATCGAGGACCAGGAGAGATCCGAGGACGGAGTACTCGTCATCCGGAAGATCAGAGATCTCGTTCCAGGCAAGTCGAAGCGAGGCGAGACTCTCGAGGCGCCGGAGCGGAGCCACCGGGAAGCTTCGAAGCTTGTTTTCCCCAAGGTCCAGCTCGTTCAAGCTCTCCTCCAGTCCAGCAAAGGCGTACTCCGAGATCTTACCAATCTTGTTACCCTTCAGGCTCAGTTTTATCAGCTTCAATCCGTAAAAGCAGTAGGACGAAAGCTCCTGCATCAGGTTACCCTCGAGATCGAGGACGGCCAACCTGCGCAACTCGGCCAGAGACTTTTGGGGAACGTGGAGAAGCCGTCCGGAGACTATCGCCAAGGACTCCAGGCTCTCCTCAAGATTCGCAAAGGCCATCTCTCCGATCCTCTGAATAGACGATTGGGAGATCTGCAAGTGCCTGACCCGGGTGCCCACGGGGAACATCACTCGGCGCAACTCTAAGATACTTTTGTCCGGCTCGTAGATGCTCAGCGACTGCACGACCGTTGGTACATTAACCCCTGCAACATCATCATCATCGAGCACTGTGACGTTTGGGAGCGGCTCCATTTTGGTCTCGACAGACTCACCGCCACTGACCGCATCTCCGTTACCCACGTGAACGCTTCGCTGCTGTACCGCCAATAAGGTCGACCTGAGGCTCTCCTCCGTCGCACCAGCGCACTCAAGAAAGAGGCCATCCTCGAAATTGTAACACGGGCAACCCGGCATGGTTTCCGAGGGGGGACATTCGGCTGTCCGCGCCAGACTGCTGAGCTTCGTTATCAGGAGACAAGTAGCTGCGATTATTTTGACCGGATAGCATCGCGATCCTCCGCCGCCTCTTCTTCGTCTCTTCCTACTTAGAATATCAGGCATGGACCACTCTTCCGTCATCCTCTCATCATATTTCGTGGCTTCTTCGTTGGATTCCTGAAACGATGAGATTTGCCAATTTTAGCACCGCATCTCTGTATGCATATCGCTTGCACTGCAAAGCGCTAAGCGTTTATGATTTCAGCTTCCGGAACCAAGGAGGCTCGAAGCATCAGCGACTCGTCCGTTTTTTTTTTTTACTGATTAAAATCCAAGAGACGGAGAGACGCATTAAATGTAAATGATACAGCAAATCATATCGCAAGGAACATGAGTGGAGTTATTGGAGGTGGAAAGCTGTAAGCAAAGTATGCAAAGTGAGCAGGCAAAAGGGGAGAAGCGAAGAGATGAGGACTACGGGAAGATTGATCGGCCACCTAGGACGCTCGCTAGTTTACTACTTTTACCGCCGGATATCGATTTCCACTACTCGCTGTCTCGACTCTCCTAAGTGTTAGTCGAAAGTCCGTTAATAATATACATTATATATTCGGATGGCAAATTGAACAATCATTCGTAAAAGCATATGAAATCCAGTAATGGTCGTGATAAAAAAATTGTAGATTTAAAAAAAAAATTGCCACCTATCAATCTACATCGGGCCATTCGAATCTCCAGGCAATTCAGGAGCATTCGTGTCCCATGAAATATGTTAATGACCCGCTCGTACGGAATATTTTAGGAAAATCCCTAATCGCCGACCACAATAAAGTCTTCGTCTTTATGAGATGCCAACCAAATTTGAATTACGCGTCACTCGCATGTAATGAGCCAGATTTTTTCAGACTAAACAGAAACCGTTATAAATCGAAGAACGTCGCCTTTTCGTTGGTCCAAAAATTATTCTTTTTCTTTTCTGTATAAAAAAAGAATTAAACGAAACAGCGTTTACCTCTTGCCGGACTCGAGGTGGCTCGATATAAGAATATTGAGAAATGCATAAGAATTGCTGATTCGATAGCGTAATGATAATAATGTAATTTACTAGCTATAAGGGCTATCAGGTTCTTGCGATTAACTGATGGATGCGAAAGGACTCGTTTCGATGAATGACGTAGAATCGCACAGTCGTAGAATTGTAGAATATTCTGTTTAAGGGGTTCTATAGGTTGGATGCTGGACCCTGGATGCTGGATGCTTTGGATGGGCTTGATGCAGTGGATCGAGTGGTGAGGAGTTCTGCACGCCCATCGACAGAACTTGGAGAGAGAGAAGGAGAGAGAGAGAGAGTAATGGACGCGCGTCATCCACAGACGTAGAGAAACCAGGAGGCTACTGGCTGAGTCGGCCTACGTCAATGCTCTTCCTTTCTCTTGCTTCCTTCCTTGTTCATCCCGAGCGCCTCTTAATCGGTCCGAGTACCTTCGAAAAGTTTCATTTTTCAAAGTTTGGCCTATAAGGTAGTATCGTTAATTGAAGGGCAGAACATCTTGTTACGTTACATTATCATTGAAATAGGACTGAGACTTACAATTTTTTGGATCGTTTAAAGTTACTCAAACTCACTGATAAACGTTAGAGATTGATATGGCCTTCTATGTCGTCCTTGGTCTAAAATTTCCGGAAAAAAGTTACAATTGATTGTCAAATTTTATTTCCAGTTTACAGTAAAATCCTGAGTTTAATGTTTATTGGAGAGGCCATCTTTCTGTGAGCTTCACTGTAACGGAGTCCCCTAATCTCAAGATCAGTCGAACTTTCGATAGCTGTACACGCATTTGGAGTCTCGTCGTTTGACAGTTCAGTTCCAGATGATCATGCCAGGTCAAAGCTATGAGAAACTAGGAGGGTAACGACTGTAGCAGAGAGGCCAGTAATGAAATCGTTAAAAATATTAGCTATTTTAATCTTTAGAGAACGAGCGGATTTTTCAACAACGTCTACGACTTTTGACTTGGAACATTAATACGTAGATATACACAGTTATCCTAGTTATCCTAGAGACAGAATCTGGGAGGAACCTCGCAGCCGGTATCAGGCACGTTGTTCTCCAATCAGATTACCAGTCCCCTACAGGCAAGGAGTCCGAAACTCTCGTGCGGATCAGTATGTCAATGGCCTGAAATCTTTATAGTGAAACATCAAGAACACTTTGCCTCTAGGTGCGTGTAATCAGATTGGAGAGAATAGGACACCCAGTACATAGGGAGGCTCCACCCAGATTCAGAGTCCAGGACAAATCACCCTGTAGAAAAGGGATACTGTCAGAAGAACACGAGACTCTGGATGTGGAGCCGAAAAATCGGCGTCCGACTTCCGATGGTTAATACCGATCTTGTCTAATTCTAAAAGAGAACATCAATCAGTTTCTTACCGGTGAAACGCTGCGAGAGGTCAGCGGAAGTCGGCTGACACGACGGTTACATGACACGTGACGACTTCAGCTTCAGCCTGTCCGGTCAAGTCGAACACACGTGGCTTTCAGCTTGGGCTTAAAAGGACAGGTACGTCCTGGTGATCCGTTTCCTTTACTTTCCTCTGTTCCTTGTAGTCTTGTCCAATCTTGTTTTCCCATGGCGTCTCATCACATTCCAGCAGCCTATCGACTCACAATTTTCATTCTATTTACCCTGAAAATTAAAAAATCCAGTCCAGCTATCGTTTCACTTCTGTGCATCACTATGGTACCAGCCGATTGACAGTTTTTGAAAAATGTCAAGCTCGGCACAGTCATTTAATTTCGATTAAACTGGTCGAAACTGATGACAGGCACACGCGAGACACGGGACCCCATTGATTCGGGAGCATAAAATAATCAGCGATACGTCAACACCAACGGAAATGAAAACTTTGTTGATCCTTTCTGTAACGTGTAGTTCAATGCCTTCCCGTAGACTCAAACTCGAAGATCTCTGATCTGATGAAAGTTGCTTAATAAGTGCATGAGAATAATTCAGAGTCCGTTCGATTTGCTTCTGTACGATATTAATTTGTCTGTAATAAGAAAAAGCACGCCGATATGATAAGCAGCGCGTCGTTCATTTGTTTATCATCCCCATTCAAAAATCTTAGACATTGCAGTCGTCCGGTTGCCACTCGACTGCAAGGCCGAGTCTGCAAAACGAAACAGCGGAGGACGAGCCGAGCCGAGTCGAGCCGAACTTAGCCGAGCTAAGCCGAACCAATCCGAAGTAACGCGAAGATACACGAGCTCGCCGAGCTACGAGCTTGCATCCTGAGCAGACGCCTCCCCATTTTCTCTCTCTCTCTCTCTCTCGTTCAGCCCCACCCAATGTACACGTACACAGAATGAAGATCTAAGCTCGTAGATCCTAATGCAGCATCTAATTCGATGGTTGGGCAGGTTAGTAAGGTGTTAGTTGCCAGGACATTCACACACACACACGCACATACACACACCAGGGTGGCTAGTGGGAGGACGACCCAGGAAAGCGACTGTATTAGCGAATTGCGGCTGTGATGGATTCAGCAGGCGACACGAGTCAGGACAAGGAGTTAGAACGATGTTAGTGACGCATCCAACGTACACAATTCGTAGAGGTAGACTCGGAACAGTCCTGGAGCCACCGCCTACTATTGGGTCACCGAACTCCCAAGGGAGTCGGCGGCTGTGCGCAAGCTCCGAGCTTCAAGCTCATCAAGTATTGCCAGCATCCAGAAGATTAAACTACAAGTACCGTACAAAGTATTATCTTCTGATCCAAAGTAGGTACCTACTCGTCAAAGTCTACCAAGGCTCTGGGATAACTCGACTGCCGCACCTCAAAGAGAATTAAGTATTTATTCATTGACGCTGCCGTCGAGGATGATCACACTTTTTTTTTTCTCTCGTGATTTCGTATGCAGAGAACAGGAGCGCAAACGGAAGGAAGAGATCACAAATATACATATATATTTTAGCCTTAGTAAAATCGACAGAGTCGGTGCGCAGTGCCTCCCTGGGATATCTTAAGTCGACCCCTTATTATTTCGTTGTTCCTTGACGTTTATCGTTCGCTTAATAATGATAATACACAGTGAATCAGTGAAGAATCGCTGAACGCTATCTTATCATTAAGGAAATAATGAAAGAAAATTATCCACGGAATATAAATGGTAGGTAAAGACACAGGCTTTTGTATGCAAAGGTACCGAATATTATATAGTGGACAGCTCCTTGTCTGGAGTCCATTTAGCTCTCTTGTACCTCAAAGTCATACGTGTTAGTTTGATCGAATTATGCGCGGCAAAATTGAATTAACGAATTCAGGTAGCGGCAAAGGGGAAAGAAAGCCACGTGGCTTTCGATCGTCGCTTATTCTTTTACCTTTTATCGGCGGCGTAAAGCGCATTATAATTTGGTACTTGATACTTTAGCAACAAAGCAAGCGTCGTTCGTCGTTCATATTTTTATGTTGTATTTCGTTCGATCGTTAATATAATTATATTATTACATAACAGCAATAGACGCTCGTATGTTAAAAAAAAAATCAGTAAAACAGATCGCTAGAATTTAAGTTTGAAAATTATTAAGAGGAAATATAAGTAAATTTTTTATTTCGAGCCATGAATTGCGATAAATATCGAATTTCAATGTTGTTCGTAGTGAAGTATGCGATATATGTTTATCGTGAAACTGGACGCTTTTCGAGTTTATATATCTGAAGAATCGCAGGATAAATTTTATTCAAATTTTGCCTAGATCGAAGTTACGCTATCTTTGAAAATACACATAAAATTTGAATCTTTATCTTGAAATGCGTCTAGGGATCGAACAACCCCTCAAGGATACGTTTATAAATCTAAAATCGCGACGTGACTTTAGCCGCTACTGCTTACTTCGTCCTTTAAGAGAAATTCGACAAAGATTCGAACGGGAGAGGATAAATGAGATCAGTAAAAAAAATGCTGCCAAACTTTCGAGCTTCCAAGTAGGAGAATTTGCGAGTCCGCATTCTCCAGGATGGAGCTTGATTACTTTCCAGAGAGGACTCGTCATCTTATATCGGGAAAGACGATAGTGAAGAGATAAGGATTCGCGGAGGAACGGCTACTGCACCAGGCAGGAGGGCTGCTCCCTACCTAGACGGTTATCCTTCTTCGACTCGGCTGGACTTGGTTATTTCCGACACTTTTCACTATCGATTCGCTGTTTCCGATTGGCTTCCGCGCCGTGTGGCCGCCGCGACGCTACTTTTCGAGGTCGGCCGATCCTTACCGATCCTTACCGATACTCTCGAGGTCAGCCGATCCTTACCGATACTCCGACATCCTCTCGCATGTCTCTTAAGCCACCGCGCGACTAGTCCTTTTCTTCGAGATGAGTTTAATCAAGTTCCAGAAGTCAGCGAACTACCGGCTCCCTGCTGCCACGGCTAATCTCCGTGTTTACTGCTCAGCTCGAGAGACTCTTAATTTTCCATCTTTACACCGGCTACTGGTTCTTTCACGAAAAAGTTTCGATCGCGCAACAAATAACCACTGACGGACATTTGCCGTCTAGAAGAAACGAACGAACGAAAATCTCTTCTAATTTTTCTTCTTGTTTCCCAATTCGATGAACAATAAACGCATCTAGCAAGGACACTGATAGCGCCTTGATGGTAACGAGTGATAAATAATTGCAAGGGATAAACATAGGGTAAAGATCAGGCAGATGAATAGCAAAAAAAGGTAACGAAACAAAGAGGAGACGGCGGCAATTTAAAGTTGTCAAAGATTCATGATATGAGGATTCCGCGAGAGAAGCCAGTGGATGGAACATTTTTGGAGTCCTAGATGGGGGCGATGGGCGCCGCTTATGTTGATTTTACATTATTTGCGCGAGGACGATACGCACATGAACACATCGATCCTAGCACAGCTCGATTCTCGATTGCCCAAACCACTGACTGCAATGCAGTCGGGTGCATCGGGACGCCTCGCCTCGCCACACACATCGAATGTTCCATCACATCGAATGTTATTGTTCCTTTGGCCGCCATGGGAAATACAATAATAATGTCAGAATTTCATTCTAGCCTGATAATCATTCATATGGGATCAGAGTAAGTTTAATTGATTGGGCATTCATTTTGTCTCTGCACTCCCGTTAGCGCAACGTGCACGCGTATGAGTAAATCAACTAATTTAGCTGATGGTAACGATAGTTGCCAAAAGAAGTTAACGCATAATTACCGAAAGAAAACTTCTATGTTTTCATAAATTTTTTTTTACTCTTCGAATCGCACCGAAGTATCGTAAAGAGGAAAAAGAAAATAAAGTTTCTTCGAAAATACGAGAATAGCATGTCTGGCAAGTTCTTTCTCTGTTAAATCAAAAACTTCAGGTTGTTTTTCATTTTCATCCGTGGTCGCACGGAATTCGTTAATACGAATAAAAAAAATATATCAATTCGCATCGTCAGCGTGTGATTTTTAATTTCCGTAATTATTTGTTCAGCCCCAAGACTCTACGCAGTCACTACGGTGGCACGATCGATTCCGTCGGTAAAGTAGATACGTGAGTCTAGCACGCAGTCCAGAGGGAGCCTTCGAGCTTTGGGCAACGGACAAGAGAGGGCAGCAGCGGCAAAGTTTCTTCTAGCGATGCGTGAAAGCACTAAAAATAAATAAACTTACGATCATAGCGAAGGCCACGTAGGCGTCCATGTCGCGTCGTTGGTGCAAACGCAGAGGACAGACAAAATATGTAAGTCTTGCTCGCGTGACTACGCCTATAGTTTGATTGGGAAATCGTTAGGAAAAGTTTTGGACGATATAACAACATGGCGAATCGAACGCGCATGCGCAGAGACTTATTCATTGAAATTCAATGCTCCCTCTCAAACTTTCGGGTCTTTCGGTGGCTTGACGTGGAATTCAAATGGGGAACGAAGCACAGTGGTTCGTTGTGTGGCCTCTGGAGTTACATTGTCTCATTTTGAAGAGTCCGAAGCTTCAGTGGTCAGAGAAGCAAGAGACAAACGATGCTGATGAGTCGCCGCTAGTCGATGAGCCACCGAGGCAGCTTAACCCTTTGAGTACACATTTGAAATTTTTTTTTGCACCTGGACCACGTTTAATTTTGTGGCCAAGTAAAAGCAGTAGATTTTTATGGAAGAATTAATTTATTTCGTATTATTCCTTATATGTAACTCCTGCATAATATTGAAATCACTTTAGGCAGTTAGTATTAAAACGACGTATCAGTACGTCATGCGCGTCTTTGCCCATATAAATGCACGACGTTCCGATACGCCAAATGTAGCCAAAGGGTTAATGAGTTTAGGGAGCTGATCGCGGCGGACTGGATTGAGTGACTGAGATTTTGCTAGATTCGAAAGTTTGGCAGTTTAAGCTGCCTTCCGCGTAAACGTCCTTTCGGCATTTACGACGGACTTACAAGGGTGTCGTTGATCGATGTGTCCCTCCCACGATACACCCTTTACTGCCCAACAGCCGCAACTCGTTATTCGTGAGGCGTTTAGCAGAATTTTGATGATCGCAGAGTTCCTGCCGACACTCCCCTGCTATTTAACAACTTCTTCCCGACCTATTCTCGCATACGTCATAAGGCGGCTGAGCTTGTGACGCGCGATGTATACGACGCGTGTCGCCTTCAGGTCGATGATCCAGAAAGATCACTGGGATAACAGGTCAATGAAATTAAAGGAGAATATACAAGTTGACCTACCTCTTGTGTCTTATTTAACATATTGACTCGATATGGATATGATAAATCCAAGAAGTAAGCTACGTCATCTTCGGCCTTCATCCATGGATCCGCATGCCAGGTGGGTGCCGGCCAATTTTTATTTCACTGGGAACTGACGAGCCGATATGTTCTGGGATCTGAGGTGGGATTGTCTCAATTTCGTGAAAACGAAAGCTCTGACGGAACCTCTCGGAAGTGACGATAGCTTAAGGGATCCTGTCGTATCTTTTTGGAGAAGCGTAAATTCAAGAAACGCAACCCGTAGGGGTTTGGGTAAAATCAAAGAAAGCAACTGGATGCACGAACGAGCTTGACGGGTTCAGCTAATCAGAACAAATCTCTGGTCTGATGAGAATTCATCACGGATTCAGCTAATCAGTGAAGGCCGATAACTGCATTTAGAGAACATGCAGCTGGGGCACTGCACAAAAGTGCACGGCACTGCACCTCCGAAACACATGCAGAAAATCGGTAGGATTTTCTGGACAAAGCGACAATCATAAGAGCTTCCTGCATCGTATAGAAAACAGCTGGAGAAGCTATAAAGAAATAGCTTGGGAGCCCGATCGGTGTCCCAAGACAGGATGCTCTGACAAGAGTCAAATTCGGAAACTCGTCATTCTGATTGCTCGAGATCCTTGTAGCCAATAACTATTATCCCTCGAGTCGATACTTTAAACTAAACCGAGAGCGTTTTTTTTTTAGCGAATCGGCACGTAACAAATCGAAAGATCCTTCACGGCTGCTTCCCCGGGACATCGGGCAACAGCTGGGCCCAACAACCATAAATCGGTTAGGGGGGTTCCCTGTCCTGACCATAACCGTATCAAAAAATCTTATCTCCATCTCCTCTAAAGGAAGGAAGGAAGGGAACCACAGAAAGCGAAAACCTTATCTGAATCGGTATATCTGGACTCGCCTTGTGACCATGAAACGAAAAATCACGTCACTCTTATTAGGGGACTTTTGCTATTTTACTAATTAGTACCCGTGTGCGATACCAAGATCGAGATCGAATTTTATTATACATCGAATATATATTTTATATGAAAAATGTCAATTCGTAAAAAAAATCTCTAAACCTATAGACTAATGTGCGAACGTGCATCGCGTTGCAAATAAGGCCTATGGTCGGTAAACTTAATGCGCTTATGGTGAAGTGACTCGCGCAAACTTAATTTTCATGCGTAGAGGTTCCGGCCTCATTTTCATCTTGAGTGGTCTAGACTCTAGGCGCTCGAGTTACCTTCCGTATGAATTAATACGAGCTGCCAGAGACTCGGAGTTTTCCGTTTGCTCAACTCATTGCGGAAAATCAGAAAAAAAATTCGTGAATACCTTTGGAAAGGCAAACGAAAAAAAAAAAAAAAGCTGTATATGGTGTATTGACTTAGCTTACGGCCGTGTGCGAGTACGCGATTCAGTAACATTGAGTCGGCCTTCAAATTACACGTATGGAAGGTGAATAGCTCGGAACACTCGTAGAGCTTGAAAAAAGCTTCATTGCAGTAACTTATGCTGCGACGAAACAGAGCGATAGGCTAAATTCCACATTTGCTTTTTGTCGGTTTTAAAACTCGCTACGAGGCTTGGAAACGTAGAAAAGAAGAAATTTTACCTTTATCATCGTGATACCATTAACGTTGATCTTCATCGACCTTTAAAGAGACGTTCTAGCCATCCTTCTTCTATCGCAATCGTTAGGATCGATCGATCATCTAACATGGGTTGGACATACGTGTGCTTCGTCTCTGACAATTTGATGCTCAGTCAGCTTCAAAAAGATGAACATTCGAGACGGAACGTCTGCAAAGCGTCGCACATTTAAAATAAGCAACGATCAATGATCGTATCGAAAATGATCGTTTATATGTACTTTTCCTTAATTTCATGGGAAAATAAGAAACGACTGTAACTATGGGCGCACGATCTGTAAAAAAAAGAAGCGAGAGGGTGACTAGTCAGTTAGTACTAGTCGTACTATAGTCTAGTAAAGGTGAGGAGAATCGCGGTTGAAGAGGCTGAGGTGAGGCCGGGAGAGAAATGCGCAGTAGGTAATGCGCAAGATGGCAGCAGTGGCTGACGTCGCGTGCTGATGTCAGGGTGGAGGGTGAACGAGAGTCAGTTGACGGCGCGACTTCTCCTCGTCGAGTCGATTTAAAATTTTTCCACCGTACGGACCAGCAACTGGCAAGATAGGTGAATCGTAAATCATTAATCGTGGCAAGTTATCAAGTGTGAAGCTTCGCATTGAATAGATTTCGTAAGACGTTAAAACCGTAAAAACGGTTGAGCATTTTTTCGGAACTACGGGAACATAAAAGTGATACGTATGAATAATCCGCGTCGCACTCTCCGTTTGCCTTCTGTGATATTCTATTGTTTTCCGGGATGCACGTGTAACCAGGATTAACATTACACGAGGAAAAGTGAAGACCGAGGAGACGTGTCAGGTAATGCAATTCGAGTCGAAAGGCTGGAAAGACAAATCGTCCGGGAAATTTCGTCGCCTGAACTTCGCAGACCTGTAATTGCATTGGATCGGAGAGACTTGCATGGAGACACAACGTGCGTTCGTCTACGATTAAGGTATTATCATTGCAATTCTCTCATTGTCATCTCGAAAGATTTACATGAATGCGTCCATGTCATCGTAGTGCTTCTTGCCCCACCGAATCGCTGCACTATGTCCGTTAAACCTTTAACCGCCGGCATTTTGAAATTCGAAATTCTACGTCTTTCCCTACACATTCCCATGTATATATTTTGTCCACGGTCGATATTGACGAGTCATCAGGTTGACCCTAAATAGCATCATACCGGCAGACTACTAAGGGTTAAGGGGTCACAGTTTTCATTTGAGAAAGATAGAGGTGAGAGGTCCGCCGCGACAAGTACGTGCTTGCACGAATGATTTGCAGATTCGCACGTTCCTTGATCGAGGACACGTGCGTCGTGAATCAATTTAATCTTTGCATGTGCATAAACGTATCTTCGCCTCACATCATTTAGCGTCCATGAAGCTAGAGAATCTCTGGAAAAAATTTGGAACGCGGACTAAATTTTTTTCTCTTCCTTGCTTAGCATAAAGCTCTCTTTCTTCGCTCGAGACCTAACGAATCGATGGTGGCTTGAGAAGCTTTGCATTCGCGTTTGCTTAGGAAAAACATACATGAAAAATAGGCATTTGACTGAACGAAGTGAATTGACGAACCGATAAAACGATAAAGAGTCGTTTGATTTTGTTTAATTCCGTTGCTACGGCGACGGGGCCTGAACTGTCGTGAACTGTTCCGAACCAAATGCTTTTGCGCTTCGAAACTGAATTGTCACTGGCAGTGAGCGGAATTTGCTCGCCAGGTAGTTCAGGTGGTCGGCGACCTCTCAGCACAAATCGATTATTTAGCCACTGATGCTCCGACAATCGGAGAGGATCGAGTTATCGGTTTCTCGAAATGTTTCAGAGGTCCTGTATTTCGATATATCCTTTGCCTTACTCATTCATCGCAACAAGAGAGACCTGACGAGGATACATTAACGAATGGAAGGACGGGAGGAAAGGGAAAGAAGGACGAAACGTGTGAATACTGGGAAGAGCCCAGAAAAATTGATTAGGATAGAGCTCGAACCTGTCAATTTGTAAAAAAAAAAACGAACTGCCGAGCCTTCGTTATCTATTCCCAAGGGTTTCCAGTTTGGCTGCCACTGCTCCTGGATGTTGATCGACTAAGCGAATGCTTCGTACGAAGACGAGTCAAGATTACGGCGTATCAAAGTGATCGAGGAGGGTGTGCCTAATAACAATGCATGCATGAGATTGGCTTTGTTGTCTGCCTTCTTAAGAATGTCTCTAAAGGAAGCGCGGAGTCGTGTCGTACGATCTCCTGAATTTGGAAACTCCAGGGACAGGAGAATTGTCACTAGCAGCGCCTACATGCGTGCAGAGAGTACAGATTGGTTTAATATTTGCAAAGCGACGGGGAGTAAAGTTTGAATACGCGTGGACCCGATAACGAGCTAAGAGAATAAGAAATTGATGAACAATTAATTAAAATGACATTAGGAGTAATAGCTTTTTGGGTGGATTTTCCAATTACTTAACTGACGGTACCCTGAGTGACGTAGGGTAAAGGCGCCTTGCGTCTTACTCATCTTTCTCTGTTCCCTCGTACCACGGGAAAAAGTAGGCCGTGGTTTATGCTTCTCTGAAAAAGTAAAAACGTGTAGATATCGCTTCGTGAAAACTGCCCGTTTCGCCGACGGCATCTCGTACACTTTTCGTCGGAAGCGATATACCCATTTATGTGTGGAGTTATATGCAACTTGGGGTATTACTTCCTGTGGAATATTTAATCCTGGACCGACAATGCGCTCAAATTGGCTACTGAAATATTGAAATTCTAGAACGCATGCGGTACACATAATGCAAATGGTATCGTTCAACTAACTTTTTTGGTAGCCGCTAAACTTGGTAGCACTGGCTATAGTGAGTGCAATTATATTTATTGTTGTTGTTGTTGTTTCCGGCTATTATCAGTTGGTAAATCGCTACTATTCGTTGTTACTATTTTTTGAGGATAGTCATTACTGGTATCATTCGCCGGTCATTTCTATGCCACGACCAGTCGTCGCACCCTTTTTTTTTTTTTTTCCCAAGGTACACATTTATCAGAACGAAAATACCGCACGCTAACGGCCACTAACGCACGCGACCAAGTAACGGCTCGCTACGCGTGCGCATAACACGCATATGCGCACGCGCATGCGCGAGCGTCTGGAATTTCAAATCGCGATTGCTACTCGTTCGAGGCAGAGATGCGCTCGAGATGCGAGCTCCTTTGCTTATTGTCCTCGTAAAATGGACATTTTCGGCGCTTCCGACAGAGGCGACGTGTGACAGTAAACACGAGCGAAGGTAAGGATGAAAGAGGAAAGTTCGAATAAGTGGCAGTGGGAGAGTGGGTGGTCCCGTCCTTCCCTCGTTCTACGAGAGACTCTACGTGTGGGGGACTCGGTCAAACGAGCGAGCTGATTCCGACTTCGTGCTTCAGGGTTGTTCAGGGTCTAGTGAATAACGCGCGAGACCGTAAACGCTGCCCTCCTTCCCTCCTGTATCGGACTGGAAATGCCGGGAGGCTCGTTTAACACTGCCAGACAAATGTACGCCTGGAGCTGATTGTGAGATAACGTTCGAAGCGCCCTGCCTTGCTTTACCTTCTGCTGAAGCTCCGAGTGACTGTCATCCTGATGATGATTGTCAGCCTTTTATCGGTCAACGCGAGGAATAATCATTCAAGACGTTCCTTGATGTAATTTCAGAGTCAAAAACTTCGGTATAAATTCGAAAGCGAAAATCTTGTTCGTCCGACACGTCACACGTGGTTTATTTTATTGTGAATTGTTGAGTCGCACTTCGAACGAGGAGGGAGAAGACAGAGGAGAATTAAATATCCATAACTCTTGGCAGACTACGTTCTCTTTGCACTTACGGCTTCCGAAATTTTCTTCTAGTTGGCCCATTTATTGAGAATCGCAGACTCGATGCTGTTATAATTATAAGCATCGTTTTCACGCCAAGACGATCGAGCAAATATATTTTTAATATCAGGAAATCGAAAGCGGGAGGAGCAGCGCAACGTATTGGCTATCTGCCCTGATCGACTCTTCACTGGTCGCTCCGTGCAAATCG
Organism: Calameuta pygmaea; assembly: GCA_031762395.1. Lineage (NCBI taxonomy): Eukaryota > Metazoa > Arthropoda > Insecta > Hymenoptera > Cephidae > Calameuta > Calameuta pygmaea. The sequence goes on along the minus strand of JASANN010000142.1, from coordinate 42,238 downwards.
CCTTTCATCTGTTTTTTCACTGTTTTGGGCTTCTAGTTCCGAGGCTGCCGTTGCCTATTTCTGTCAATGCGCCGTTCCCTCGCGCATAACGAAATTTACAAGTCCAGACGCGATTCCAGTGATTCAGCTGAAATTCCACGATGCAGCTTCGCCGAATGCCTTCACGCTCGGTAGCTGTCGTTGGCCATTTTCTCAAGTCTGGGAGAAGTCTCGGCTCTGGCATGTCTGCCTATGGAAGCACAAGAAAAGCCACACTGAGCACCAGGCGACAAGGAACGGGACTTTTGACATTTAAAACAGGACCGATAAGGGGAATGAGAGCGTTATCGAAGACAATAGGGATGATGAAAATCCCGTCGGAACGTTCCAGTTCGCCGTTCCCTTTGTCTTGCGGTAGACCCCGTGTCCTCGAAGCGTCAAGACTCCTAGACGCGTCGACAAGAATTTCTCTGCCGATGAGGTAAGCTTGCTGCTCCACTGTGATAACTGGCCCATCTGCGACTCCGGCCAAAAATAATGACATTGCAATCCTTTGTCCTTGTCAGGACGTCCTCGATGTTCGAACCACCTCCGGACGACATCGAGTCGCAGCTGCTCGACTTTGAAAGTCTTTTGGATCCAATTCGGCGCATTGAAGTCTCGATGGAATTAGTTCGAGAGGAAACTCTGAGGATCGAACAGGAGAAACGCGATCACGGCACGGTAGCCCCTATTTCTTGGATCGAGTTACTCTGAACCGTCGGGGAAAAACTTCAGAGCACCGAATCCCACGCTCTGACCCACCTACTGATTTCTCTTTTTCTCTCGTAGAAGCTTCTCTTGGTAACTCGACTATGTCTTCTCTTATTTTTCTTCATTCAATGTACGGTTGATGCCTGTCAATGAAATCTTAGGAAACTTTCTAAGAGTGCGTTGTAACGATCTCTCTGATCTTTTCGATCGTTAAAGACGCAGCTATCCTCATTTACAGTTAAACGGAAAGGAGAATCTTCAACAGAGTGGAAGCTCCGACCAATATGCATAGTGCAGAGCTGTACTATCCTATGCTATGCGTCGGTGCCGCGTCGGTGCCGCTTGACCCAGATGTCGAGAGATCTCGCCCCGCTCATTATAGCGACCTCTTGTGTCGCGCCTCCCTCCCTCCCTCCCTCCCTCCCTCCCTGCTCTGTGTCCTTTCTGTAAGCCACTGCCGAGTACGATGTAGGTAGAGAGACTGACTGTAGTCTGCTGGAGGTACATCCGTATAAAAAAGTTACAACGGTGAAGAGACGCGCGGAGATATATCGCGGACTGCGGACATTGAGAGCTTATGCCCAGGAGCATTTGCGCCAGAGGGCAAAGGTCAAATTAAAGGGAGAATAGAGGAATCTATAGGAAGGCCTCACGGAGGACAAAAGAGTTTCGAAGATGAAGAGAAAGTCCAGGAGCTTCGGAGAAAGGTCCCTCGTAGAAAGAGGGGGGGAGGGGGAGGGGGGAATTAAATAGGCCAGGATATTTTATTCATGGCTTCGAAAAAGCAATCAGCCACATTGGAGAATCGATCGTTTCTGCGTACATCGGGACTCACGTGTGCGAATATAGCTATGTGGATACATGTATTATACAATAGGAATGCATAAGGGGGGAAGATGTAAAGGGCAGGTACGGATAAGATGAAAGGGATTGGAAATATGGAGATTTAAGTGGGACGAGCTGAGAGAAGACGCATTGGCTGCGCTGCGTGTTTGACCAGGGTCGTCCAGAAGCATCTTTGTTTTTGAACTCTGGCTCCTCGTTGCTAGAACTTTGAGAACGGACGATCCACGCCTTGAATGCACTGATAAGTTCGATTGCGATACGAGCTGTAACGGGAGGGGAGGTAGGGGGGTAGGAGGCCTCGCAGGAAGAAGAAATGGACCGTGGGTCGTTGCGACGGAAGGGACCGGAAAACGGCGGCGCCCGATTATCCGAGCGCGAAATTGTCCCGAGGACTTTCGCCCGCACCTTAGTTCGCGCCGCCTTCGCTCTTGCCGAGCAGCCGACGCAACCGAATTTCATATCGATCGCACGCCTGACCAGACACGGATGGAAATTAATACGCGAGGTGCGAAAGAGACTGCGCGCCTACGTTGACGCGAGCCTTAAGCGCATTTCTTCAGTTTTCACTCCACCGATCGCAGGGCCCCTGTTACCGTTTCTTGGTCTGTCAAATGGACGCACGTGGCACAAGACCAATAGAGAGAGTAGCTAGACGAGCAGGAGACAGTCTTTGGTACTTGGACACGTGGCAGAAGATGAAGAAGAGGCATAAGTGGTTGCACAAATCGAATTGTAAACTCGTATTACTCCGTGCGTTTAGCCAAGTGGGTATAGCCGATTGGCGATCGTATTTTGGTCCAGATGGAGCAGGATCCAATGAAGTCACATTCGAAGCTTCTTTTTGAGGGGACTTATTTACGGGTTACTACCGAAGGAGATGGCACCTCAAAGTGCAACCAATGTCACGGCGTGACAATAGTCGGTCGATCAGAGAGGATCTGGTGACATCACTTTCCAAATGCGCAGAACCGCTAGTGATTTGCTACCTCGTGTATTTGTATCATGACGTAGCCAAGGATTTATGGGTCGCGTCGGGTTTCGACGTGTCCGATTATGAACGTCGCACGTCGCACTGTGATTCTGCCATTCGACTCCTACGCTGTGGCAATGGATCTTAATGGAGCGTCGAAAACTGTCGAATGCTTCGAGAAGATCGAGGAAGATCCCGACGTTTGTATTTCGAGGAAGCTCGGAACTTGGAGCAGAAACTGGCTGCGACAAATACAAATCGTTCACGGCGGACGAAGGAATCTCGAGTCATGGACTAGGCTGGCCGGAAGGAAGGAACATGCGCTGCACGGCCTATTCTTAGCCTTTCCTCTTTCTTTCTTCTCTTTCTCTCTCTCTGTCTCTCTCTCTCTCTCCACCTATAGCTTCGGCTCACTATCTTTTTTCTTTTGTATTTCCTCACGAATTCCCCAGCTCAGCCTCTCCAATTCCCGGCACCGGGGATGCAGCACAGGAAAGCATCGCGCTTAACAGTTGTGCCAGCTGTCGCCCAATGTTCCTCCTCAAGCGACTCCAGAGAAGTTATATTAAGCGTCTAACTAATTCTCGGAGTATCGTACTTCTCCTCACAGAAACGTTCGGCTCCGTAGAAACTAATTGCAAGTGCAGCTCGAAGATCGAGGCCGGTTTTGCTCCGCGTTCCACGATGCTGCACGTGCTAACTAGGTTCTCTATCGTCATCTAATCGGATTGCCCGAGAAACCTTGGAATTTCTTGTGCATCACTTGCTGCCTCGCGTTCACCGATCAAAGCTCCTTCACTGTGCTACACAAACTATTCTGAGTGGTAGCCCTGAGTGCTCGCGCCGCTTTGTGCTTTGTGCTACTCTGGCTGATCAAGTGCCCTGCCTACATAGAGCAAACGAGTAACTAGGCGGCAGCCAAGGAGCAGTCCGGAGTCCGAGGTCGCGGAATCGATTGATGACGGAATCGATTTCGAGGCAGCAGTCTCAATTTAGCGGCGGCCTAGCTGACCGTGAATTTCAGTCGCGAATAGAATCCGTAAACTTTGGCTAATTTCATTTGATCTAAAGATGGATCAGATTTCACATCGATCAGCGTTACGCAACTTTCTCCATGTTGTTCTTATGATCTATAGTAAGTATATTTGCCCTTGTTCGACCACCTCCGCGCTTTTCTTATCTTTCTATTTCGTTCCTCCCTTCGACTTTCAACCATCCCGGACCATGTCCATTCGACGCAAGTCGTTACCTTGGCTTTCGAGAAAATCAAAAAAATTCGTCCCAGAAGCCACCTGTTCTTTTTTGGATTATCATGAGTCCAGCCGAGTTTTCTGATCATTCCTAAACGAAATGAACCTAGCGCGAACTACTAAAGAGCAGCTCCCGACCCCGCATAACTTACTCGCCGACCCACTAGGTCTCGTTATCTCATACTTTGTCTCTTCGACCCTCGAGACTATGGACATCTTCTCTGATCCTCTGAGCGTAGCAGATGCTTATTAGAATAATCTAGTAGGGAGTAATAAATTCCAAGAGGAAGAAAGCAGAAAGAAAAGGTCCCGTTGAGCCCAGGCCAGAGATCTCACGGTCCTACTTGGGAGCCAAACCAACTTCCGGGGCGCGTGGCCGACCATTCATTCCTCAAATAAAAACGGAGTTACGGATTTAATAAAGGATTCGGGAAGCTTCCTAAGCGAAAACCGATTTTATTATTATCTGCTCGCCATACGTGAATACATTTTACGTTTCTCTTACAGCTTTCACGTTCCGAGAGTTTTACAACAATTCTTACCAGCATCCCTCTGTGACTCTATGACGCGTGTCGACGTTAAACTTATCATTGTTCTCGAGATGAAAATTAAAGAATCAATCCGTGTCTTTCAATGCTCGAGTATCCATGAATTTCAATAGGCAGTTTCCATGCGGGTCATCGTACTCTTACCGGAGGATCCAGTGACCTTTCGCAATTCCATAATTCTTCCGAATGAAGAAACAACGAAGAAACTTCCAATGGACGAAAATATTTTTCCTTCAAATCCGAGCGTCCAACTGATAATCTTATCTACGAGTTTGAATATTTGCGTTGACTCGACGCACCGATTTTATATTTTATTCCATTTTGCCTTTTCAGGATGTGAATGGACCCGGGTGGGTGTTGTCATGGCGTCAGGATCGAGCTGTCGAAAATTCTTAATGAAGGTACGTCGTTGTTGTAACCGTGTGCTTGTGAAATGTAGTTTCAAAAATATTATTAGCCTTTTTCGTAATCTCACCGAGTTTAAGTGACTTTAATGTAACTGAGTAATGACTGGATAAAGCCCAAAATTCGACCTGCAAAAAATACATTCACTAATTCGTAATAGTAACAAAGATGTTCGTTAGCTATGTATATTCGTGACTGATACGACCGTCTTTCCAGAGAGTCATTTTTCGGGACGACGTCTTCGGCGGAGCCACTTTAGCTCCGTTTTGCTCCACTTCGTTCCATCCAATAGTGGATGGACGTCTCGATGAGGTCAAACCTCGAAATCCGAGGCTTTGATTCTTTAAAGTCTCAGAAGCTCTCGGAATGCATGCTGGGCCTTGGCCGAGGCTGGTAAAGTACCAAAGCCGTTTCGTTTGCCCGTTGACCTTTTATCGGAAACCCATTCGCGTCGTTCTCGCACGTGAGAGCCCAAAATGGCCAGGGAGCACCTGGTCACGTGCTGTGGCCGAACCAAACCGCACATGCAGAATCACGGATCCGTCTGATTGAAGTTTGACAGGAGCTGCGATGCGATGACAGAGAAGTTTGCTCGCGTTTTACCCTGGGGTGGAGGGTGGAGGGGGGGGGGGGCAAATGCTTTCAGGTCTCAGGATCGAACGGTAATACGTTACTGGAAGAAATTCGTTTTCCCTCGAATTCACATCGGTCCAAGAGCTTGAAAGCTCCCACTGGTAAATGACGAGGCGCGTCTGCGAGCCCAAGAAGAAAATTAGATTTCAGAATAGTCTGCGGGAGAATTCTGTCGTGAAAGGACAGACGGGGAAGTAGCGAGGAAAAAGGTTGACGAGTTTGAGTAGCGAGTCGCTTAAACGAAGTGCGAAGAATTTCGATGGATTCGACCGGTTGCGCTTGACGAATCAGTGCAAACGAACAAGACCAATTCGAAATCAGCTACTCCGGTCCAAATGGTAGCTTTGTTACGGAACAATATGGCCGCTTCAACGAATTGTGCTTGACACTCGATACTCGGTATTGGTCACGAAGGAAAGATACAAATTTCAATGAAAAACAAACGCGCGTGGCCCATTGTCCCCCACGTTCGATTCATCTTTCCATTTTGAAGCATTTACATGCGGCAACAAGAATTGTAATTGACACTGGATACTCGAAAGTCGGTATTGGTCACGAAGCAAAGATACAAATTTCAATGAAAAACAAACGTGCGCAGCCCAGTGTCCTCCACGTTCGATTCATCTTTCCATTTTGAAGCATTTACATGCGGCAACAAGAATTGTAATCGACACTCGATACTCGAAAGTCGGTATTGATCACGAAGCAAAAATACAAATTTCAATGAAAAACAAACGCACGTGGCCCAGTGCTCCCCACGTTCGATTCATCTTTCCATTTCGAAGTATCTGCATGCGGCAACAAGATACTTAACGAATGCTCGGCCTGTTAAATAAGGTCGATTCTTCTGCGACGCGATTTGTCTCTCGCGTCTGGAGTTGCTCTCGCCGAGACTATTTGTATTCATGTATTCGCCCGTGTACGCGTGACAGGGCGATCGGTGTGAATGCGATTACCGAATATCGGAATTGCCAACTGGGATGCAGCAAGAACGTAATTACCAAGTTCGATGTACACGTAGACGGTGTTCATAAAGAGAGAGGGGCGGGGGGTGGGGGAGTTGTTGCAAGTCCAATACTAATTACTTTAATTAGTTTTCCTGGAATTTCAAGAACGCGATATATGTATATAATATATGTGTAAGTCGGTAGTTTGACTTCTAATCAGAAAGCGCTAGACCAGTTCATATTAGCTCATCGAAAACGACAGCGTTGAGTCTTGGAAAGAAATAATTTTCAAATCGTACATTCAGTTGTGATTTAATATCACGAAAAAAAAAAAAAAAATATGAGATCCCTTATTGGTCGAAGCTTGAATATCGGACGAAATTGAGCAGAGGAGTGCACGTGTTTTGATTAGTAATGAGAAGAGGAGAGGAGATGAGGCTCTCGTTCTAGTTTGTAATTTCACATACGGCGGCCACTGCGGGCAGCTCGAAACACGGAGGGTGCAGCCGACACACCCAACTCTAAGCACTCCTGGTCCACTCGGGCCCACACTGGCCCAATTATCGTTGATTACTTTGTTGGGCCCAATTGACATAACTGATGGCTGCTCTGGGTCCATTCTCCTCCCTCAAAGCGCCGCTTCTCCCTCGATCCTCCCAGCTACGACGTTCAGGAGGAGATCGTTCCGGCGGGTCTGTGAACATGCACAGTTGAAGTTAGCAGCGGAGTCAGAGATATGGACCAGTGCAAACAATGCGAGAACGGAAAGATTAGCCAGAGGAAGGAAAACGGAAAGACGATAAGGATGCGAGGAGAGAACGAGAGTCCGGACCACGTTGAAATTTACGTGAGCACAAGCGGAGAAGGAGGATAAGAATCTGCATCAGGACAGAACCTAGGAAACGTGTGAAGGCGGTTATTCGCGCACTTGAAAAATCTTCGTACGCGAATGTCAAAAGTCTATTGGAAAAGCAAGAGAGTCCCAGAGGTTCCGGTTCACCCACGGAATAATTCTTCGAGAATAATTCCCTCTCGTAGGTTTCCCTTGCGCCACGCTGCGTCGACTGCAGGAGAAACTAAATTAACGAGGAGGCTTCGACCTAACGAGGTAAAGGCAGTATCGACTGAAACGAGGCTTCCGAGTTTCTCCCAGTTCATCGGGCGGATCCTACTAGGATACAACAGGAGTCCCTTCCGGGCACGGAGCATCGACTTCGTTAGCACGAGGGGCGAGATGGGAGGTCGGGGGTCATCGGTGATAAATTGATAATCGAGCACAGCCGCGTAACAGCCTTTCGCGTTTCCCACTGAGATTTCATGAAAGTCTCGCAAATACTTTTTTTTTTGCCATCCTTCCTCTGGACCGTCTCGCGCTTTTGTTCCGTCGTACAGAGAAAGAGATTCATGGCCGGAAAGGAAAATCTGTCAGTGGGTTTGGGTTAGGACGGGTTAAGTTAACCGAGTTCAGTTAATTAAGACGCGCACTGAATTATACCTTATTCAGCAGCGAATAAGACGAGTCTTTCAGGTTCTCTTTGGCTGCTGGAAAGATGAGAGAAAAATTGAATATGCAACGAGTTCCGCTGATCCGTGTCGCCGCGACGGCAACGAGAGAGTTGATGCTGCACTGGTGTCTGTCTTATATTCGCGTGTTGGTGGGTCTGCTGAATGCAGCCAGCACGTGGACGTGCATCGTCGGCTCTCCTTCCGTAGATGGACAGAAGGAGATAGTGAAAGAGAAATGCGAGAGAAATAGGAGAGGAGAAGGCGCCTTGCCCCGAGAGGCTACGGAGTGAGGCGACGCCGACGGCGACGGCGGCAGCAGCGGTGGAGGGTTGAAAAATGTGCACTCAGCGTGATTGGTGCGCGCTGAAGCGTACTGGCTGCTGAAAAGCTTGGCAACCCTGGCGGATTTCGTTCTTCGAATGGCAGTGTTGCCACGGAAATAGTGAATACTCGAAAACGAGTTATTCCTGCTCTCGCGCTAACTCTGGAATTGGCTGTCATGCGACCTGTCAGCTGTGTTCTTTGCGAGAATCTATTGTTTTCTCGTTTGGTTGATTCAAGTGAGTGCAGGATGCAACTTGAACTCGGAGCTATTGTCAGGAAGATCCACGGCAGAGAAGAGGACCTTCGATGGATGATAAGATTGATAAGACCGAAGTCGTTCTCGGTCATTCGCGCTTCCTGGGGCCCCGACGACCCTGGCCAATGTGAAGACCAGCTGGAGGATGGACGGTTATAACCTCGGGTTCTGAAATATGCTGGATTCGTGTCGCTCGTACTTCGTTCTCATCATTCGGACTGAACTCAGTAGACACTCCTGTTATGAACTCTCGAGAGTAGATCATAGGCTTGGCTTATCTTTTCTCTCGTCCCCTCATCGGCTCATCCTTGTTGTTCCACTCGTAGCTGGATTCTCGAGCTTTGCCGACTCCCACTTGAATCCTTGACTTTTACGAAAATTTTACTATCTCGATGAAAGGGAACTTCGAGGATGATCGACTTTGGTTAATCACTCAGCCTGACATTTAATCGGCGATGGCGGCTGTCGCGTCGGCACAAACGTGCAAAACAATTGTGGACTGCGTAAGGTAGATGAACGTCTCAGAGATGCGACTCCTGGCTATGTGAAATAAGCTGGGTCTACCACATTTGGTTTTTTCAATCGGAATTACTGCATAATTTAGGGCTAATTTTGGACCCCATATTTGATTTTAGGGCTCACCCACTTAGGGGGTGGCGTGGATGTGTGGTGGACCCAGCCAGGACCAAATTGGGTCCACCATACTTGTGCTCACTCACCTGTAATGATAACCTCAACTTATTGTATATCAGAATTTTGGGCTATTTAAGGGTTGTCGAATGCGCCTAGTCGCAATTCAATCGGACCACCCTTTCTGATGCCCGCAATTCAATGGACCCAGCCGGGTCCACCACACATCCACCCCCTAAGGGGTGGGGTCCAAAATTATCCCTAAATTATGCAATAATTCTGGTTAAAAAAATCAAATGTGGTGGACCCAGCTTATTTCACATCTCCCGACTAACTGATTAACGGAAGTTAATGTCATTCCGATATAGTGTCTTAGTCAATTCCCTGAATTTCATCGATATTTGCATTAGCCACTTGATCTAGGAGTTTTATTTTACCTCCATGCTGCCATCTGTTGCAACCAATGCAACATTGACTTCTTTCAAAAAGCAGAAAATAAAAATGCATTTCGTCTACTTCAGGTCCGACGACGTCGCTTATTTCGAAAACCATTGGCAAGAGGGCCTAACGATTTTCCCTCGCGGGACGTATAATCCGATAAAATATTAAAGCTTAGAGCAGCCCTCTCCTCCATCATTGAAAAACTTTCAAAGAAGCGTTTCGTTAAATTAAAAAAAAATCTTTCACTCTCTCTTTGTACATTTTGCATTACATTGCAAACCCGTATCGTAACCCGAACAGCGATCTATCGCTGTCGAGAATCTCTTCGATAGGCGATTCAACTCTAATGGACTAGATCGACACAGCCAAAGGTACAGCGGACTCTTTTGATCTCAAAATTATTTTGACGCTTGCTGGTCAATCGACAATCGTCCCATGGACGTCGCGACGCGGTAGCGTCTTATCGATTTGTAAGACAAAATCGAGTTGGCTCTTTGCACACAACACCCTTATTTGCAGATAATCGAGGAAACGTCTCTCATTCGCTCGATCATTCTCACTCACTTTCTGAGCACCAGATCTTCGCGCAAGGAGCAGGAAGAAGTTCTGTTCGAAATTGTGGCTGGGGTCTGATTAAGAATTGAACGGATCATATAAGACAGTTGACAATCTTACGAGCGAGTTAATCCCAGACAAAAACCTTAAAACTTTTTATGAGCCCTAATTTGCCGTCATTGTCATTCCAGCAGCAAGATCACAAATGCACCCGTCACTGTGACTATCGAGAAACTCGATCGCGTTTCGCGAATTACCTTGAACCTGGTGCGTTACCAAAATTTAAACTTTCCTGCTTTACCGACTGAGTATGTACTACATAATTATATTCCTCGTTCCATACTCGTTATCAGATCCCGTGAAGTATGCCGCTGATTAACCCTACGCCTTCTCAGGCCTTGTTACACATGGCAACCGCAATTAAATCCTTCGATCAAGCCAATATTTAATTGCGACTGAGAAATGGCAAATTCCATCGTCTTCGCCAATTATCTATAATAGCACATACCAGTTCTTGGGCATTAAAAAAAATTTTTAAATCGTATTTGTGCCCAGAAGCGCAAAACAAGTAATACACACTCACTGCCCCCTCGACCCTCCCCCCTTACGTCGTCACGTTTCATGCACGTGTGAATAAGAAAGTATACGATTATAGTGATGCTTTCTTTATACCAGTTTAACCTCGGTGTATATGTGTTTGCGAGTTAGTATTTCCTTTCCTTTTTTTTTTTTTTTGTAAGGAATACTCCATGGGTATGCGTAATTAAAATAATTAGTAAAAATAACCTCGGCCCTAATGGCCTCCCAGAGTTGAGAGCAGCGAAGGGCCGCTGGGTCGGTTGGTTCGTGGCTGCTATAATTAAAACGCACTAGCGAGAAAGACACGAAACCAGCCAACCGGTAAACCAGTAAGTTTGCGCACGACGCACCATGCACTTTTCCATCCGCTTTTCTCTAGTGTTTCCTTATTTCCTACAGAGGAGCTCAGAGCGACGACCGTCTAAGAGCAGCCGCGGCCACGTACTTCCTTGCAGCCTGTGACGAAATCCAGGATTTCCCAGCTAACTGGCTAAATGTTCCTATGCCAGGTACGACCGCGCACCCTCTTTTTCTCCTGGCAGCTAATAATAAAACCGTCCAACAGATTAAGACATTTTCGTCCCGTCATCTTCACGCTTTCTCGTATCCCCATTTTCTTTCCCTTCGTACATACTTATTGACTTCACCAGTTTCCCAAGTACCGGCCTACGTCGATGACGTTCAATAAATTTTCGCGTGCCAGTTCGTTCCCAGAGTCCTAAACGTCGTAACTAACGCCTCGTGACTTGTCATCGTTTCCAGCTGTGCTGACTCGCGATGGCACCGGCAGAATGCGCGACCCACAGTCTGACCTCGGGCTTTCGTCGTTAATCTCCGCCATTTTTGTCTGCTGTTTTACTCGGTCTCGAGGAACAACCCAATTCTTCTATTTCTATTATGGAACAATATCTACAGAGGCAATTTGTATGTCTCGAGGTTGGCTGCCAAGAGCCAACGTTAATGGGTACGATTGGACGGCCTTGACAAGGGAAGCCAAAGAGCAGCGAGAACTTTTTGCACCGTCTAAGGAAAAACGGATGATCTGACGGGAATATGTAGAAAAAAAGAAGACTCGCAGAGATCATTTTTATCGGTCAATAGATTTTATCATATGAATAGGTCCAAGCCGGTTTAGCACTTAGTCGAAATTTCTCAGGATGGAGACACTTGGAAGGCATCAAGCTTTATCGTCGTATCACTGAATTTTGCTTCTTCGATCTCAGAGCCGAACTATTCGGCAGCGGAGCACAGAGTCGAAACTTCGGAAATTGGACTCGATTATTGTTATTATCGTTAATATAATCGCGAGGAACTTTTCTATCTATTTAAAAAGTTCGATAAGTAGGGGGTGACTTGAATGCGAACGGCAAATAGCGATATTATCAAATGGCCCTGCACAGGACCCAGAAAGAGAAAAAGTTCTGCAGATTTCCCGCTACCCCCTGCTTGCACCCTTTAGATTAAGTTGTTAAGGGAGGATTAAGGGGTTTCGGTTGGTTAGGATTAAACCTTAGACAGTTTATATGGAGGTCACGTGCCGCCCGTAGAAGATATTGCAGCTGGCGCCAAGCCGTAAATTTATTGCACAGGAAAAGTCACAGCCGAACACGGAAAGAAGCACACGGAGAGGAGGGCGTCATCGATTCTGTCGAGGACTTCCTTCTCCTTCTCGTCCGCATCAACCCCGGCACCGGTACCGGAACTGGAACCGGAACAGGAACCACCAGCAGCACCCTTGCTCTGGTATCCATCTACTAGTTTTCATGTACCGGCGGGGGAGATTTTATAGTTCGGCGTCGGTTTCCTCGAATGAGAAATGCAAGTCACGACTCGCACACACAACCGCCTTCGTATCAGCAAAATTCATAGCGCCCGAACGCCATACGAACGAGTAGACGGGAGTTGGCACATTTCCGGGATTTAACGGAAAAAAAAAAATTTTACAAATTTCTATGACATCCTTTTATAAAAGTTCAAGTTGCGTCTTCATAAATTTCCTAACACACAATCGTGCTCGAGGTACGCAGCATGTTTTCATTTTTGAAAAAGACACTATCCACGTGTCTTTATATCCTGCCAATCTAACCAGAATTATTTGGTCTTGCTGCTTCCGGTAGGCCTGGGACATATGATACAAATCTGGGGAAATGCGAACAAGGCCACGAGGTAGGGCCTCCTTCTCAAATCTCTTGAAGAGAAAAACGTTTGTCTTCTTACTTGAGTGAATTGTTCGTTGAGTTTGGTAAATTCGATGAATTCGATGAATTCGATGAATTTAAATAGAACCAAAGGGTTCGATAGAATTGAACGGAGACAGTGTGTCAATTTAAATGTAGGAACGGGGCTACGTGATTTCGCGGGTCCCTGAGGTTCATCCACTGTCTTCCACGCTGCTGCCAAGGGAAATAACTTTCTCCTTTCTCCGTGGCTGGATCGTATTTCGTAGGGGGTAGACTCAAGGGTTTAAATGCCTCTTGAAATATGAGGGAATCCACGAGGCTTTCATAAATTCAACCGTTCTCCGTCATTCGCCGACTACTGGCGTTCAATTCGCAAAATTAGCTTTTTTTTTTATTTACGAAATTTGTGGCCGCACTGGGAGCTGCTTCTCGCCGAGAGCAATTTCTCCTGTTATGAGAAGACTCTATATCTATAGATATATACGAATGTAATATGTATGTCGTCGGGATCGGTTTGAACTTTATAAGGAAGGAGAAACTCGAGGATTTCGCTCCAGCTTCTTGGGCCCATTTTCATCGAGTCCTGGGCAAGCCGCACGCTTTGAAAGGATTTGGTCCACAGCTGTATAAATGCAATTGATTCGAGTCGCTTTGGTCCGGAGGATCGAGCATCAATTGTCCAACGTGAAGAGTCCCGATCAGCCAGTCAGGTGGGGATAGCTGCGGCGGGTAACCTATAAACTTAATTCAAGTTTTATCCTGTCTCACAGCATGCAAAAGCTCAGGTTGGCGTGCAGCCATTTGCATTCTCTGTTATTTAAATACGCAAGCTCTATGTAGCATGTGGTAGACGGTTGGACGATTGTTGGGGAGCTGAGAGCCCCTTTGGGTACAGTTTCTACGGCTGCTACGACGATCACCGCTGCAGTCTCTATTGCCAATGCTAATGGGTACTGTAGACTGCTGCTGCTGCTGCTGCTGATGCTGATGCTAATGTTAATGTTACTGCCAGCCGAGAAGGAAGTAGTGAACTCAAGTGGCAGCCTTTTAAATTTAGGTATACTTCATTAAGGAGTACAGCTTCCGAGAAGGCCACAACGATTTAATCCGACCTTCCCGAGACTCCAGCTGGGAAATTGAATTTACGTGGGGCGCTGATGGTAGAGGAAAATGCGACAAAGAGAGGAGGAGACCTTAGTGGCCTAATGAAATTCTCGGCTAAGTCCGGCGGCAAGTCACATTCGAGGTCTGAAAGCGCCGAAGTCATCCTTGTTCTTTTTGTGCTTTCAGGGGAGGACTGGAGAATGAAGTGGCAAGCGAAGTGACGAGGGGATGAGGTGGCTGGGAAGTCAATGATTGTAAAGAAGAGAAGCGCGACGATGTGGTGGAGCATGGCCAACCGGGCGGGTCGAACTGTTCGGACACGTAGCAGGCGAAGGTGGCGGACACGTGCTGGTATCCGAATTATTTATTCGGTCTTGTTGGCCGCGTGCGTCGCGGCACAGGAAGGAGAAGCCAAAGTTGCAGAGTGCCCGCCTCCGGAATCGATACCTGGCTGCCCCTGCTACAATTTCGAGGACGGCCTCTTTCTTGAGTGTGCCGGCGCCACCGAGGAGTCCCTGCGAGTCGCGCTGCTCGGCGTCTCGAGCGTCGCCGGTTCCGAAGGTAAACTCGTCGAAAAACAAGGTACCTTGGTCCTCTTCTCCTTGGACTTGTCGGACTCCTAACCTAAATGTAGTTCCAAGTAGTGAGGAACCCCGGTGGGTAGATGGACAGCCTCGAGGTTAGGGCTTGTTTTTGTCCCAGGTGCTGTGGTGCAGTCGCTGAGTGTCTACGAACTGGACCGAAGGGTAGAGGAGTTACGTGGAGCGGCATTTCCGGAAGGCAGCAGGATCCGACATCTACAAATTTCTCATTCGGCGATTCGCGAGATCAGCGAGGATGCGTTCGTGCCGCTGAGCTCCAGTCTCGAGTCCCTGGGTCTGGTCTCCGGGAAGCTGACCCAAGTACCCCAGAAGGCTCTTGCACTGCTAAGCCGGCTGGCTGCTCTCGACATCGAAGCTAACCTCATCCACGAGTTACCCAGCTATTGCTTCTATGGACTCTCCCTGATTAAACTGAATACCAAGGGGAATCAGATCGGCAAGATATCCGAGTACGCGTTCGCCGGTCTCGAGAGCACATTGACGGACCTGGACCTCGCGGAGAATAAGATCAGGATGTTCCCGATGACAGCACTCAGACGACTGGAACATCTGACCTCGCTCAAGCTCGCCTGGAACGAGATCTCCCACCTACCCGAGGACGGGTACTCGCGGCTCGAGGCTCTCAACTTCCTAGACCTGAGTAGCAACAATTTCGAAGCAATTCCTCTGAACTGCTTCCGCTGCTGTCCCTCCTTGAGGACGCTCTCCCTCTACTACAATGCGATCGAGTCCGTCGACAAGGATGCCTTCATATCGCTGATTGACCTCGAGTCGATAGACCTCAGCCACAACAAGATCGTCTTTCTCGACGTGGCGACATTTCGCGCGAACCAGAAGCTACGCTCGATCGACCTCAGTCACAATCACATTCATTACATCAGAGGCGTCTTCTCCCGGCTGCCTGAATTGAAGGAGCTCTTTCTCGCCGAGAATAACATCCTTGAAATTCCGGCGGATTCCTTCGCCGGAAGCTCCAGCCTGTCGGTCCTGTACCTTCAGCAGAACGCAATAAGACGGATCGACGCGCGGGGTCTCGCGACCCTCAGCAGACTAACCCAGCTGCATCTCAGTGGTAATTACGTCGAGAGGATTCCACGTGACTTTCTTGAACATTGCGAGAGACTCTCCTCTCTCTCCCTCGACGGTAACAGTATCCGCGAGCTTGAGGTCGGGACGTTCGCCAGGGCGAATCAACTTCGCGAGCTGCGGCTTCAAGACAATCAGATTGCCGAGGTGAAGCGAGGTGTCTTCTCTCCGTTGCCCTCCCTCCTGGAGCTTCACCTCCAGAACAACGCAATCACCGATATGGAGACAGGGGCGCTTCGTTCCCTTCACAGCCTTCAACACGTCAACCTTCAAGGCAACCTCCTCGCAGTTCTTGGCGACGTCTTCCAGGTGTCCGGGTATGATCCCGAACGACATGGAAATGGCCAAGGGAACGAAAACGCCCAGGGAAATTCGCCCGGAAGTTCCCTGGTCTCGATTCAATTGGATAATAATGGGCTGGGCGTCCTTCACAACGACTCGTTGCGCGGACAGGCGTCGGTCCGCATCATGTGGCTGGGTCACAATCGGCTGACGCGTCTTCAGGCGCCGCTCTTTCGCGATCTTCTCCTCGTCGAACGTCTCTATCTTACGAACAACTCAATATCGCGGATCGAGGACACGGCCTTTCAGCCAATGCAGGCCCTTAAGTTTCTTGAATTGAGCATGAATCGACTGAATCACGTGACCGTCAGGACCTTCTCCGAACTCCATGAGCTGGAGGAGCTCTATCTTCAGGACAACGGATTGAGCCGTCTCGATCCGTACGCGCTTACGGCCCTGAAGAGACTTCGAGTCCTCGACCTGGCCAACAACCACCTGAACGTTCTCCACGACAGCATCTTCCAGGAAGGCTTGCCTATCAGAACTTTGAACTTGCGCAATTGCACGGTCAGTGTAATCGAACGCGGTGCCTTCCGCGGGCTGAATAACCTCTACGAGCTGAACCTGGAGCACAACCATCTGACGGCCGCTGCTCTCGATCGCCTCGATATACCTGGGCTTCGCGTTCTCCGGATCTCCTACAACAACTTCAGCCAGATAAGCGGTGACTCGCTCGACGGTCTGCCGTCCCTGCAGCAGTTGACTATGGACGCTGGACAAGTTCACCGGATGCCTGCCGAGTTATTCTTGAAGAACAAAAATCTCGGCAAGCTCCATTTGAGCAACAACCTTCTGCAGTCCCTGCCCGGACTTCTCTTCATCGGGCTGGATTCATTGAAGGAAGTGAAGCTGGACGGGAATCGTTTTCAGGAGGTGCCTTACGACGTCTTCCTAAACGCTACCACCATCGAGATTCTCTCTCTCGCTAACAACGCGATCCTCCGTGTAGACGCGTCGCGTCTCAACGGACTCGTCAGCCTAAAAGAACTGGACTTGCGCGGCAACGGCATAAGATCTCTTTCCGGTTTTGCTGCCGCTAATCTCTCACGACTTCTTTCCGTTGATCTGAGTCTTAATCATCTTACGGCTCTGCCAGCCAACTTCTTTCTGCGCTCCAGTCTTCTGCGTAAACTCGAACTGGCAGGGAACAGATTCCGACAGATCCCTGCGCTCGCTCTCTCCGCGCAAAACATCCCGAGTCTCGGCTGGCTTAATCTCACCGCAAATCCTCTCTCGAGGATCCACGAGATCAGTTCCGAAGCGAGCTACCCAGCTCTACGTGAAATTCACATATCCGGGACTAATCTGACGATAGTCACGAGCCAGGACTTTGAGGCCTTCCCGGCGCTGATGCACCTTTTTATGGGCAGTAACATGATATCGAGAGTCTCACCGAGCGCATTCCGCGCCCTACCCGAACTCCTGACCTTGGACCTCAGTCTTAACGAGCTGGACCTGCTTCCGCAAGAGAGACTCAAGGGTCTAGAACATCTGCGCTTACTCAACCTCACCCACAATCGGCTAAAAGAGCTAGAGGATTTCCCTCCTGATCTAAAGGACCTCCAAGTCCTCGATCTATCCTACAATCAGATTGGCACCGTGCGCAAGGGAACTTTCCAGCATCTTGAAAGCCTCGCCGAACTTCACCTTTACGGAAACTGGATTTCTTCAATATCTTCGGACGCATTCAGGCCTCTCAAGAAATTACGAATCCTCGACCTCAGCAGAAATTACCTAGAGAATCTACCATTGAACGCTTTTCGTCCCCTTGAGACTCAGATCCGAAGTCTACGAGCCGAAGGTCAGTCTGTTGTTAATAAATACTGTCATTCCGAGATCACATTGTCTCCTTATACAAATGCTGAGCATTTTTGCGCATTTTAAAATTTCTCATTTATCACAGCAAATTATCTAATCTGATGTTGCATCACGGGCTTTTTCTTCACAGAGAATCCTCTACATTGCGGCTGCGAGTCTCAGGAATTGTGGGAATGGTTACGCGATCATCAGAAACTGGTCGGTGGTCTTGGACGCCACAGGACTGCTGGAATGGGAGGGATGAAGGACATGGAGGCCGGACTGCTGCGTTGCGAACAGCCCCCGGAGCTTCGTGGACTCGTCTTCCTGGACCTCGACCCCCACGCCTTCTGTTCAGCTCCGTTGATCTTAAAACTCGCCATACAGGACATACAGCCGTTCTCGGTCCTCGTTTCATGGCAGAGCCGAAATCACTCGGGTCTCCATGGATACCAGGTCGCCTATCACGCTCTCGACAGTGTTGACGAGGTAACGTGAATTTACACACGTCAGTCCAGTTCACAGAGCTCCTCCAACCCTTCGTTGACCTCCGTAGTTCTTCGTCGTCAAGCAGTGGACTCAAACCCCCCCCCCCCCCCAAGTACTTTCTATCACGCGATATCCGCATCCAAATGGCCTTTCTGTGTAGCTACATGAAATCTGCCTATGTGTATTCCAACATATTTCCACATTCCTCGACCTGACGCCTTACCAAGCTGAGGAACTCTGCTTTTCTTTTCATGACTGCAGAGTCAGTCGAGTGAATAAATTGTGCCAATTTTTGTAAATGGACCCGACCAAGTCCAACTGAATCAATCGAGTAAAAATGGACACCATCGATCAAACGATTCCCTCCTCGTCCCCATGCGGCTTATTAATATCTCATTATGATTTCTAGGTTCGCGGAAAGGTGCTCGAGCCGAATGCCCGATCGGTAAAACTATCGAAACTTCTTTCCAATACGCGATATTTGATATGCGTCCTCGGGCTTGGGAATTGGCTCACGATGAGTGACCCCGGGGAAGAAAGTTCAGTGGAGAGGCTGAGCGACTCCAGGGGCGACGACATTGAATCAAGCGCCTTCCCAGAGATGATTGACTCACTCACGAGCCGCTGCACCGAGGTCAAGACCCTGGAAGCACCTGGCGCCGTAATTGGCACCGACGGATCCGTGAGCGACGTCACAGGCGTCAGTAGCATCCTCACGAGGCGACTTGGGCTGATCGTCGGTTGCTGCATGGGCTTTGTCGTCTTCATCGTTCTTGTCTCCGTCCTGGGTTACCTCAAGGTCAAGAAGCAGAGAGAGGCCGTCAAGAGGGATCGGCAACCTATTCCACCCGAGTACATCTCCTACAGGCACTTCAGCATCCAGAGCGGCGAGGCTGGTCAAGCTGCAGCAGCCAGAGCCGCCATCCAGGAAAGTGGCCATCATCCCAGCTTCATAAGCACCATGGGCAACGCGTCCCTGAACGTCTAACGGCAAACGGAAACTATCAGTGATCAACTGTGGAGGATGAACGAAAATGTGGTGACACCTATAAGCTGCCCGAATGAAGCGGGGGGGGAGGGGGGGGGAGTAAATTGGGATAGGGGTGTGGGACTAGGTAGAAAAGGAAAAGAAGTGAATGAAAAGGCATTAACGTCAATGAGAAATATGAGGGAAGAAATCACGGAAGGATAATGAAATGGTGAAGGTACCAGACCCGTCCTTGACGCTTAGAAGAGTCTGAGAACGTACGGTGATTTTATATAAGTGATTTTGTACGAGCTTTAATTTACTTCGGGAATAGTTACGGTAGCACTAATGGTAACGCTAAGTATAATGGAGCCCGGACGTCGATCGAGTTTGATTGCGATTTTTTGTTAGGTGCGACTGCGCTGAAACGCGCCGTACTTGAAATCACTCGAAATTGCGAGAAATGCGTTAGAGACTTACATATAGAATGACGCGTTGTCGACTTAATACCACGGAGCACTGTACTATTGTAACTTGGGACTTTGTTCGTGGCAAAGTGGTGCCAGCATCCTGATGACTACGTCTCCCCAGTACTTCCGTTTTAAGTATTACTTCATCTATTTTTCCGATCCCAATTTGATTTTCTCTCTTGTTCTCGACACAGTCCTCTCTGTTGTCTCCAGCATCGATCCAAGAACATTTCAGGTCATCGAGCACTGACCACCCAACATCCCCGCGTTCTCATCTGGATGTTCCTCTTGCACTGTCGACCTTGGCACTTGCCAGTCTACCGTCCTGCATCCTTTGCCTACGAACGAATCTCTAATAATAAAAGGAAAGGAGAAGAGAAGATTTGAAGAGTGCGCGATGGTCTAAGTGAATGCGCACACGTCTTAAGAATTTGTAGAAAGGAGATATAGGCTAGTGCGAGAGTGGTCGTACCTCGACGATATTGTTTGTTAAGAAGGAGGAGCAAAGAGTCACGGCACTAGGTATATGTATCATCACACGTGTACACTTACGTCACTGTAATAAAACGCCAATCTTTTTACAAAACCGAGCATACTTTTGCTCGAATCCCTCTCACTTCTTCATCGAAGCCTTTTTTGCCCGAGATTTCCTGGCGACCCCCCCCCCCCCCGACCACGAGGCTGCAACCTCAGAAATCCGCCTCGGATATTTAATCTTTCGTCTTCGGCAGTTGCGCCCGTAGTCGGGCCGAGGTGGATGTCCTGACTTTGGTTACGGAGACTTGATTTTACTCGTAAAAGTTTTTCGAAATAGAATGAAAGTCGAGGAGCTTCGCGTTAATTTTATTAGCGAGATTACACAGCACGAGATTCATTAATTAGAGGTCGCCCGTAAAGGGGATGAGACTCTCTGACTTTTCTCTTCCGTTTTCATCAATTTCCTTGGCTTGTCTCTTCCCAAGGGAACCGGAGCTCCTTGGGGGAGTTCGTGGCTTTACGTAAAAATTTGCTCAAACGACGAGAAGATACTTCGAGTCTCAATGCGCTCAGAACGTTTAAAGCGATTGAATTATTTCTATTACCAGGAACGTCTTACTTTATATCAAGAACTTCTTAAGGCAGCTCAACCAATTTTTATTACAGGCGTGACGAGTTCATCGACCTCCTTTGTGGTTCTTGGCTGGTATCAACATTATTCTGTGGCGCCGAGTGCAAATAGCCAATGACTGCGGCAACGGTGGAAAGTCAAAGAAAAGGAAATCAAAGCTTTAGTGGCAAACCAACGAAACTGGCAGAGTCAATAAGAAGAAAGGTAGAAAAAAATGCGCCCGCTAGCAAAAAACCGAAAGGCAAAAGGCGATCCTCTAAGGCACGCTTACGTGCTGGCGCAGCTCATCGGACAGAGAAAAGAGAAAAACTTTAGGTTATGAAATATACATCAAACCATTCTCAGTGAGAATCTTCCGAGAGTGTTTCGAGCTGAAGAAAGTCTCAATTCAAGTAGCGAATAAATCAAGAGCAAATTCCAGGAAAAATAAAAGTATCTGTGCATCAAGACGAGCGAGTGACTTTTCTTGAAAATAAAAATAGTCACATAATTTCGACCGAATCACTCGTGGACATTTTACGTCAGCTGGAAAGTTCGAATCTCTCGTCCGGTACGTTGCTGGTGCTTCTCAATCCGAACACACGACTCCTTCCGGTAGTCACGACCGGACATTATGGGAAAGAATTTCAGGAAATCCCATCTAACAATGTACAAAATGTAGGACATCGAGAGTTTCTGGTTTCGATATTTCTGGATACTCAATTTCGAATTTTCCAAATTTCCAGCATAGAGCAACAAAGAACTAAGAATTTAAGGCCACTGAGTCCCTACACCTAATTTCCCTATTGACAAAACCACGTAAAATTCTTCACCTTCACGCGTCATACACATACGTACCTTCACGTAGGAACTATTATTGATTTCATAACTCGTACCCAAAAATAAAATTTATAGACACAGAAGGAATAAACGTAACTTGCGCAATTCAGCCCAAATAATCAGATCAATGCTCCTCGCAAATTCCGCTGACTCGTTGACTCTTTCTCCGACTGCGAGAAAAGAAAAAAAATATAAAAAGAATCAACGAAGTAAAGGTGACGAGAGACAAAATGGTGATCCTCGCCGAACTCGAAAGAATCGTAGCGTCTATCTCTTGTGTCTCGTATAAAGGTTTTACTACCAGGACGAGGAGAATTGGCAATCGCTGCCAGCCAAGTATGTGACGGCGACCATCTTGAAATCGAAATATTTTAGTAGAGAATTTTATGGGCCATCAATTTTATCGTAAATTACGAAACTCCCTGCGATTTGTTCTTCTTCGTTATAGTAACAATAGTATAACGGTAATAGCCGCCATTGTTGTCCCGTCCTCCCTCGATCGGCCGAATTCACTGAATCGTACAAAGCTAAGGAAGCTCTGCTGGAACGAACGTCCGGATTGCGCGGTGGCTTCTAGAACAACTGCTGCACCTGCGGACCATCGACCTTCCTCGCGACAGCCAGTCGAGAACTCAAGCCGCGACCGCCTGTCGCTCGATATACGCGGCTCAACTTTAAGTGCGCGTACTCAAGTCGCGTCGGACCCCTTCGCGTATACGTAATTACGCACTGAAACTATCTACAGGATTTTCCAGTCTCAGCGTTCCGAGGCTAAAGAAGCGTGTAGGAGTTTATCGATTCCTCCGGCACTGCCTTCTTCGGCTACGTCATCCAGCGATCGGTTGATAATAAATTACACATTTCTTTGGCAAGGCGAATTCTTAATTGCTTTTTCTCCCATGTTGCGCCTCGAACAAGAAGCGTCATTGTCAGCCAATCGTACACGAGATTCTCACTTAATCTCATTGTTTTCTCTTTTAGGAGATTTTTTTTTTCTAACGACGTCCTCGTCAGACGAGCTCTTATCTTCAACTTGCGTCGAAAGTCCAATCGATCTCCAATGCAACGTACGTTCGAGCGAATACGAAAATTCGCTAGGCTCGATTGTGAACGCAGCTGTCCTTGAAGTGCTGATTCAATACGGAAAAGGAAAAAAAAAAGAAAATGGGGAAAAAACAAAATCCTTTGTAAACGCGAGCTGCGGTGACGAAGAACTCTTTGGAATTTCGCTTCCAGGCTGCCGACGCTATTATATACGTTTCTTCTGTTTACAAGTAAACATCAAATATTGAGAAAGTCTCGAAATCCAATTATAAGATTTCCGTATGATCTTCGTAAGTGCAAAGATTTTTCCAACCCAGATGAAAATGCTCTGTATAAGTTGTATATATGTTTTATATATGAATTTTACATAGAATATATATAGTTCATAGAATTATATAAATATATACAAAGTGGACAAAAATTCACAAATTATTTTTAAAATCTACATTGGAGGGCTGCTAATTGCGACGGTAAATGATACCGGTAGAGCTACTGTCTCTCTCTCTCTCTCCCTAACCCCTATCTATCTATGTATTACGATGTTACATTTGTTTGAACTAAATAATCGGCCGCCACGCTCCTCTGCTTTGAAAATGTCTTAGCGCGTTCGTAAATCTATGGAAAATACGAGGACGACTGTGGCCGAAATGCTTTGACTCTGACTTTGGCCACAGGTGACGCATCCGCTTGCAAATTACTCGAAGACTTAATTTTGACTCTGCAGTTCGCGACGGATCTTAGTCGCTGCAGTTCGCGACGGATCGAGTGTCTATGAGAAAAGAGATGGAGCTGCATGCGTATTGCTGCTGAAGGTGGCTTTACACGATGCAAAGTCACCGCAGTAGCTTTTAAAGAAATTGCCACGAGCGTTGAACCTACCAACGAGGACGGAAGGAATTGCCAGTTCCTGGCGGAATTTCGTAGTTTGCCAATTACCCGGTTTCCCGTCTAGCTGCAACAAGTTAGTCGCCAGCCCTAAGACAATCCAAGTGTAATTCACGGAGCTTCGTGGGATACGTGAAGATCGATGGGAATTAGCGAGGGTGACTCATATTTTCCAAGTGAAACCCGAGTTTTGCGCGCGAGGTTTAAACCGGATTCAATAAAACTGGAGCTAGTCAGATCTGGTGAAATACCTGAGAAAGCCCATTCATGGCGCTATAATTAAAAGTTTGTCCTTTTTAAAGGCACTTTTCGAGCTTGGAGTCGCCCGTTGCTATTGTTATAAGGATGACACCATCCAGGTCGAGAGGTGGGAGTTCTGGTCTACGTCGCAAAGACCTATAGGCCAGTAAGCGCGACCCAGTTTCGTAACAATGCCAACCGGTTTTACGGGCTGAAATTCAGCGGTACAGGAACTGATATTTCGCGGAAAATGAATCACCCTTATACAAACGGGCCGACAGCGGTAACAGGATACAATAGCCAGGACAATGCTAGTGCGCCGGTTGCGCCGGTTGCGGCGGTTGCTACAGTTGCGCGAGTGCCGAGGCTTCGCGAAACGAGACATGTAGGGATTTTCGAGAAGGACAGAAGGCTGAAAGGAAAGAGGAGTCAGGAGACGTCGGAGACAAGAGGAAATGATCTTTTTAATTTTTTTCGTAGTCCAAATGGGCCACGTTAAGTCGATCGACTCCATCCAATTTTACATTGCCGATCAGCCATTAGGTCTTAGCCTTGTCTCAATTTTAAGTTCCCTCATCCAGATATATCATCGGTTAGCCTTTAATTAATGATCAAGAAAATGAGCAGTGATCCAAACCTTAAAGGATCAAGAGATACATTACAATTTGGGACAGGTTCACCAGTTTAGGATCGATCGACATGGAAGGTGCAGGAGATGTGGATGACCTGAGAGAGAACCTACTGGAGGGCAGGTTCGGTCCAAAGATTCTAACGATCTTCGAATGAGTCTTGATTCCGTGTAGATCAACAGGCGTCTTCTTTCCTTTTCCCGAGCCTCCGTAAGATCTTGCACAGTCGATTCAAAGAGTGACTAAAGGCTCACTCGATAGAGGATATCGTAGAGATTGTTCCTGTAGAGATGCTGAGTCGGTGCCCCGTGACCTGGTCTGCCCCAAAATCTTCTCCAGGTTTCAAAGTGTCTAAGAGAGCTTTCTTGTTCGCGCCTGCGCTCTTCCTGGAACAGCGCGATTCCTCGATCATTTAGAGACTCGCACGCGTCTCGTCCGGTCTTGTGGACTCACCAGAATTCTTTCACGTTTGTAACGTATTTGCTCGCCGAGCTCTCTGACGTATTCTCGATTTACGCTTTTAGCAGCCATTTCGCGCAACCTGCAACGGATCAGCGATCGACTGTAATCGTCATTCGATTATACGTAAATTTTCTATAACCTATAAAGATTTTTTCACGGTCACTCTACAGGTACCGATTTTCAGCAGTTCAACTGAAGTTGATCGCCAAAAGCCACGATAAATCGGACTTCAGACTCATAACTTTTAGGGTGTCGCAGAGTGCATCATCGAGTGTCGTAGTCAGACTACCGATAAGTGCCTGTTTTCGACGTCTGCGAGTCACGTCTGATAATTCCGGCAGGTCTGCCGGGCACTGCTCGTCGAAGCCCGTTCGACCTGAGGAATATTCTTCAATTTTATGCTGCTCTCTAAGAGCCATGTTACTCGTTAAAGCACAGTGTATTCCAGGCTTTTGAGGCGGTTGCAAAAGACGCCATCGTTGTACGCGAACATCCTGTGTCAATTTGAAAATAAACGAAATCGCAAAAGCCATAACGGGAGTATTCGCTTATCACTTAATTGGGACTAATTAGTCGCTGCAGCGGTGAGAAGCGTTTCCATGGCGATAATGGAAAATTCCTTGAGAACAAAGACGATCGAGTCGTCTCCTCGGGGAGAACTGAAACTCTGTGGGGGCTGTGGCCGTGGCTGTAGGCCAGGAGTGGGAGTAAAGATATACTTACGAGTCTATCGTGTAGCCTGGACGCGTCGCGTCGGTCGCCAAATACCGAGTAGTTTGCGGTTGAGCATGATGCCTCCGGGCGGTCAGCAAAGGGACTAATTCGACGCCGCCCGTCAGCTTGTAAATCTGAATTTCCTCGTTGTTTCGATTGCGGGTCGTGAAGGACCTATCTGCAAGAGGAGGAAGAGTTGGAAACGTTGAAGCCAGAGAGAGAGAGAGAGAGAGAGAGAGCGAGGTGGAAGGGAGGAAGAGCTGAAGTTATCGATTCATCCTACCGCGCCTAGAATCCATCTGGAAAAACCGATTCGCATCAACGGCGCCAGATGAAGACTGGATGTCCCGAGTATCGATCGGCTCCAGTTTTGCGAGTCTCCGGGTCATCGAGTTCTTCATCCAACCCTATGGAACAAATTTCTTCTAATAGTAAGAATTACATTTTTTGGGCATCATTGACAACGCGAGGACAGTCGGTCAAAATGGTGGATCGAAGTGGCGATTCATCGGTGCCACTTTCCACATTGACTGTATAGATACTGAGCTTTGCTACTTTGTTGCATTCAATGAAGAAGTCCATTCATATACGTACATGTACATACATATACATGTATATATGCTCGATCAAGCCGTACTCGTCTTAATTGCAAAAAAGAAGCTGATGCGATACTAAATTTCAATTGAAACTTTTTATGTTTTCAGCCATCAGAAGCATCGGCCAATTATAAGATCTTGTCTGCCGCTCAATTTGCCTTTTCGCAAATGGCATCGGCTCGTGTGGAAAATAACAAGAGTAAGAGAATTAAGGAAGCCTCTTGCTCGTCTTCGGGAGGTCAATCAAATCGAAACAATCAATCAGTATCGAAACTTGTCTGCTTTTGCGGAAAGAGCTTTTCTAAGATTTTCATTGTGCCGAATGCAGAATGAAAATTATTGTGCCAGTATCATTGGTGCGTCATGCTTGGAAATTATCCAACGCCATGAAATCTCCTATAGGATAGTGCAGTGCAGTAACTCAAGCGTAAGCGATCGTGCATAGAAATGCTCCGGAGGAGGCATTCGGTATGCGTAACATCGAGCGCGGAAAATTCGCAAATCCTACTGAGTTGGGATCTCTCCAAAGACTCCGGGCTGTTGGCTGCGCTACCTAAAAACACGTACAGCTCAAGCCAAGCTCTGATCTAAGTCAATTTAGTTGCGCGCCTTTCAGCATTTTCGGAACCCATATTACTCACGCGTTCGTGAAATTATATAGAGCCACTGAGGTCTTGGCATTTATCGAATTTTATGAGGTCTATTTTAATTTTATTAGCTATTATTTTCCCATTCGCCGTTCTTGATAAACTTTGCTTCCTTCGTCTTCCGCTGTTCGGCAACAAGTGCGTCTGTTCGACGTGAGCACAATAACACAAATCAAAAGAGATTAGAATCGTACTGTGGCACACTTAGTCATGCTTTAAGTCACACGTGTGCTGATTATATGCGTGCGTGCATTTAACTGCGCATGCGCGCGTGCATTTAATCTGCGCATGCGCGCATGCGTGCGTGTAGCTTTACGCGCACTAAATTCACCGAGAGATACTTGCGTTATCGTTGGCTGGATTCTTCGAGGTAGCCCTGGACCAACGATAACTTTGAAGCTCGTTCTTAAAATCAGCGCCAAATTGCACTTGATTTCTTGCGCATCCTCAACAGAGATTTTCCAATTGAATTTTCTAACTTACTAGGCAGGTCGAAGGGATACGCAAAATAATATCGATAGCTGGGACAAGAAAGTAGCAACTCAAGCTGAAGCGATGCAGTAGCAAATCGATTTAACAAAAAGAATGTTACTCCTTCGCAAGAGTTCCTTGGCAGTTGCTCAGACTGACTAGTTTAGCGTCTAGTTTGACTTCGTAGTAGCTCTTGGCATGTCTCAAACTATTAGTAAATTAAAAAAAAAAAATGGTGCGCCGTTAACGAAATTCCAAAGGCGTCCATGCAGTAGCCAACCAATAGTCTGCCTCATTGACAAAGGAAGCTGCTTCGGTTCTCAAATCTGGAGTTTCGACTCGTTCAAGATGCTCACCTCATAAATGCTGGAGTTTCTCGAAGGAGTCGCCGGCTCGAGACGTACGTTTTTCTTTCGAAGTGCGGAAGCACATGGTGCTCCGCCACCGGGTCTTCCCCACGGTGAATAACTGGCTAGCATTTCACGAAGCTGTAAGGAATCGCATTAGAGGTTATAGAAACTAGAAAAGAACGAAGGACCGAAATGCGAAGTGACGGAAGGAAAGGAAGGTAGGTGAATGTTCCTTTGGAGCCTGTCGACACAGACGTCTTTTTCAATATAAGAATCGACAATCATAGCAATTTGGCTGCAATCGGTGCACATTGAGAAAAATAGGAATTGCATAATCGCAACCTGGGTAGCCTAGGGCCTCTTAAATTGCAATTGATTAATCAGCATTCTCTCTCTCTCTCTCTCTCTCTCTCTCTCTCTCTCTCTCTCTCTCTCTCTCTCTCTCTCTCTCTCTCTCTC
>JASANN010000142.1:0-14055 GCA_031762395.1 Calameuta pygmaea | reverse complement strand
TCTCTCTCTCTCTCTCTCTCTCTCTCTCTCTCTCTCTCTCTCTCTCTCTCTCTCTCTCTCTCTCTCTCTCTCTTTTTGGAGCACCTACTTCTCGTTGCTCTCGGTACTTCTGACGTTGAAGCTCTTCCTTTCGTTTCTTCCAGAGAGCTGTTCCCTCTTGCACCAACTGACGTTCGCGATTCTTTCGCGACACTTCTTCGTCTTCCGGAATATAGGTGGTGCCCGGATATTCAGGTGCCATTTTTTGCTTCTCACCAAGAAAAAAAAAACACTCTTAGAAAAGACTGTCTTGTCTATATCGACTTTCTTAATTCTCTACTCACCCTGGTTTGCTTGTTTGATCACTCGTAGGTAGCAAGTGACAAGCCGTGAGTAAAATAGGAAGAAGAATCTTCGGTTCCTGATTTCCAGCTTCCGGTTCTCAAGAGGATCATCACTCAAAGATTTATAACTGGATAGGATAAAGATTCGCGAGTTTTCTTCTCTTTCGAAAGGACCGTTCATAAAAATTCTTTAATCCTTTGCGGAGAGCATTACACTCTAGTCGTGCAACTGCGATTAGGTTGCTCAACTGAGCTCAGGATCACGCAACGGCCATCGCTCGTCGCGACGTCGCCCCACCCTCCTTGAATAACTTGCGACATAGCACCTTCGACCTTCGACCTTCGAACTTCGATTTTCGAGACGGAACCCCACTGTTGGGCCTAGAAACTCATGAGCCCAACTGATCCTGTTCTGCACCCTTGTGCCACAAGAGCGTTTTGTTCCTCTAGCCAAAATCTTTCAAATGCGCATCCATTGAATTAGTATCTCGAAGCTTTTTTTTCAGGAAAAATACAAATCCAAATTTCGATTATCATAGCACCAATCATCAGCTTTCATCGAATCCAAAAATGAGACGCTTGACACTTCTATTCAATGGAAGCAGTAAAGATAAAAATCGACCACGAGGATGTCTTCGAAATTTTTAATAAAGCCATCCTGTGACCTTGTGAACCCTACTTTGTACGGTCGGCCCTGAGTTTCCTGATGCGTTCAATACGTACCTTCTGAGCTACTACGGTATGCCTGATATCTGGAGGTGTTTGTAGATGCCAGTGACTGAAGCAACATCGGCATGCATCGATTATTGATTAATTGTAACCCGTGGCTTTGATTGGTTCACCTTTTCTTAAGCAATGTGCTGACAAGCAGTGGCTTCTTGAAGAATTAAAGGCGAGCAGGTAATAGATGCACGAGCCTTCACCAGCCAAATACAAGTTACCATATAACCCAGTCCTGCTAACAGATGTCAGAAAGATTTGAGAAGTACATTATCGTAAATTTTTTCATTAATATTAGAAAAAATTAAAAATGTCCCTAAGGGCTCGTTGTTTAACCTATTATTTTAACAATTAAGTTTCATGATTTTTAATTTCTTAGACAATGTAGGAACAAATCTTTTGAAACTGAATGAACTGTAACGGCTGTTAGCTAAGCCGCCTTTTTAAAGTCATATCACAATTGCAACATGGCTCGATCATAGACCCGAATCTACCGCTAAACAGTACAGTATCTTTCTCAAATGCACCTAGCCAAATGTGAAATGATGTGGACTAGGGGTAGGACTAGTTTTGCATAATTGCGTAACGTGGGCCCATCTAGCGGCAAAATGGTCGAAATCAACAAATGTGACCGCTCAGACTAAAGGAACCCAATGCGAGTGGAATTCACCCAATCATTTACCAATGGGTTTTTATAAGAAAACTAATTGGAGGTGAATGCTGATGCGGATTTCACCCAAAACCGTTTGAATTTAGTGTATAAACTCTGTGGGTCATCACACTCGATTATTACATGTAAGGCCCGTCTCGCGGAATATATCGCCATCTAGTGTGAACTTCCAACACTGATTACATACAGGACCAACTACTGGACATGTCCCCTATTGGGGATGCATCATAAGGAAAAGAAGAAAGACAGGAGAACCCAATGCGCAACCCCAATGCATAAAATGACTTGAGAGAGCAAAGATCCTTGGTACATTTTTTGACAATTTGCGAGGTGGAGCAGGTCGAACTGGTCTCAATTACTACGTAAATAAGCAATCATCATCAATAGGAATCGGTTACAATTTCATGTTTCTTGCGTCATATTGACAGAAATGTGTTGCACTGTTGCCAACTGCTAGTCCAGATGTTTCGTGGCGTGATTAGTTGGGAAAATTGTTAATCTCTGCAACGCGTACAGAAGTAGAATAACAGTGTCTTGTCTTTTTTCTTACACTTATAAATATGATAAAAATGATTTGTTATATACTTCTGGCTTCGATACTTCTACAGTCCCAAGGCCTGGTGTCGTCTACCCTTGAAACAGTGAACGACGATGATCTTCTAAACCTTATTAAAAGCGAAAAATATGTGATCGTGCTTTTCAGTGAGTTCTGTCACACTGAAACTTTACATTAGTTTAACAGTTCTTTAATATTTTTTTATACTTTTTAAAATTGTATTAAATGTTTTGTTTCATAATATATTTACTTGATCATTAGAACTTAGCTTAACAAATGTAATCATTGATTATTTTTTATAGCTAAAAAGAATTGCGAGGAGTGTGACAACTTTGAAAATGAGTTAATTCATTTAAGAGAAGATCTGGTCGATTCTCTGTCCTCGTGGGTTGTTAAAGCTGTCAATAGTCAATTGCTTCGTCTTTATAGCCCTAACAAAGAACCTGCTCTAGTATTTTTTAGACATGGCATTCCTTTGTTATATGATGGTAAAGTACAATAGTATATAAAGTTTATTCCATCCTAATTCTTTGTCGTGATACTAAAGTTTCTGTAATTACTATTATTATGTAGGTCCTTTAAACGATGAAGAAATTCTTACTATGTTTACGGAAAATAAAGATCCAATTGTAAGGGAACTAACAGACGATACATTTGAACATTTGACTCAAGCTAGCAGTGGTGCAACGACCGGTGATTGGTTTATTATGTTGTAAGTACTTCATCCATGTTTCCTAAGACCTTTTAGAATATAAGAAGGTTGCTGATAAAGTATTTGAAATTAGTTATAGCACTGACTGTGTGGACTGTCAAAGGTTGGGTGCCCGATGGGAGGCAGTTGGTGCAAAATTGAAACAGAAATTGAATGTTGCTCGTGTTAATAAATACACAACAGGTGCATCAACTGCCAGAAGATTTAATGTGTTTGAAGTTCCAGAATTTATATTGTGAGTATTTGCTAAATGTATGGAAAATCGTTTGATAATAATTACAAAAACTTTATTTGAAAAAATATAGGTTCAGACAAGGAAAGATGTATCGATATCAAATTCCAAGATATGATGTCAATTCTTTCGTATCATTTGCAAAGGATTGGTATCGAAATACTCATGGAGAGAAAGTCCCTCATCCTCAAAGTCCTTTGTAAGCATATTTTTCATGTGGTTTACATTATCAAAACATATTTAATATGACTCCTATATATTTTGCAGCAATGATGTCACACAAATGATTGCAAACTTTCTTCATGAAAATCCTTGGGTAATGAAACTTGGAAGCATCAGTATTGGTGTTCTGGTGATTGTTTTAGTTGCATCAAAGCTTAGAGGCAAAACTGAAACCTCACGGAAAAAAGACACGTAAAGATAGTAAAATAATAAAAATTATGTATATATGTACACATTCCATTTAAAGGGGTTGCTGTCAGATTGACTTGGATACAGTAAAGTCATGATATCTTTCTAGCTCTGTAAAAAATACATATGCAATGTTTTAATGCAAGTGTATGGCAGTTTTTCTATATGCTATATAATAAAGATTTCTTTTTTTACATGTTACATTTTACTTTATTAGAAAACTAGTAGTATAGCACATGATACAAACACTAATTGTAAGCTTACAAATATAGTCACCTTGCAGACCTTAGTGACTTAAAACATAAATATACATTTGGTCTTAAAATCATATGTGAACCTTACTTTCACACTGATATACATTTCGTGAATCGTAAATGAAAAATTGTGTGATACTTAAAAATGGCCCTACACGATTTTGGCTGCTTGTAAAACTTTAAATTAGAACATTTACTACACATTATCCACTGACACATTCAATCTGAACACAGTTGTAGGACTAGCAAGAGTTGCTCTGATATTATTCTCAAATCTCTCTTGAACAGATGAAAACTCCATCATGTTGTTAGGCTTTGACTGCATCCAAAATCCATCAAATGCATAGAAGAGACAACAATAAAAATGATGAAAGGCACGAATTGTTGGTAAGGTTTTTGATGAATTATATATATGAGTCTTTGCTGAACCATCACGTAACAACCTTAATGCCATACTGGTCAGATTTATTCCAACAATGGCAAACGGATAGCCATAGCGAGGATGTAAGGAATGCAATAACACCTGTTTCACTGTTCCGGAATATTCCTGAGCAAAATAAATAAGGTTGCTGAGCCCAAGTATTCCCATTCCCCTAAAGTCTGTTTTGGGATCGTCACCTTGAAACCCAATATGCTGCCACTGTTTTGATACTCTGGAGGTTAAGGCTTCATCAGGATTTAACGAGTCCCAAAGCTTCATCAACAATGCTTCATGTTCTGGATTTTCTGCATCATAGGGTATTTTCCTAAGCTCTTCACATTTTACACACAATTGACGATATCCCCAAATAAGCTCAATGCATTTGCCAAAGGACTTGGCGAAGTCAGGATGTGCCATAGGATTTATCTTCTTAGTCAAAAGAACAGTTTTAATGACTTCTTGTAGAACCTCCCGTTCAGTTTCTATGCTAATTTCACACTTGTCGCTAATATCATCTAGATAAATCAATAGTTTCTTGATGGTTGTATTGCGAGAATGTCTCAAGGAATCTTCTATGGCCAAAGCTCGAGGTGCTCCTGAAGGTTCCCCGTAGCAAATTCGTTGAAGCTCGCACATTCGCGTAGTTTGTCGAAGAAACCATTTTATCCAAGGTCTAAAGAAGTAACACACCAAAGACCAAAGATACCGAATCATACTGTTCGCCGTCTATTTCTGATTGTCGTATTCCAAAAAATCATTTCCTCATGAGGTGCAGCTCTGTTGACTGCTTGACGTTCAAAGGACACTAACTTTCCTGAATCCCATTGTCAATATTATTCAGTATTTCTTAAAATTGCTAGACACGCCTAAACCTAGCGTAGCAACGATCGAAACAGAGAAAGGATGCGCTTGATCTGTACGAGAGCGTAGTTTGCTGGAGTTTTCAGCGAACGGCTGACGCGTGCTACACTGTACTGCACCGTGTTACAACTGGCTTGTACAGTTACCGATTCTCTGAGAAACAATAATGTTTTTTATTACTTGTAATTATTATTAATGATCGACTATAAAGGCACTTCATGACGCATACATAGTTACTTATGCAGCAATTATTAAAGGTTATGTTTTCGGAGCTAAGAAAAGGCTTTCGTGGCTCCCAATGACTCCCCAGTACTTTATTGTCAGTTGTTAAGAGAGTCGTTATATCAAAGGAATGTTGAAATTTAATGAAAATCAACTGGAAAGATCAGATTAGAATTGGAGTGCAAGCAGGAAATGAAGTTCACGACGATTCACGACTGTTCGCAATGACACACGACACACGAAACACACTGCAGCCCTAGACCACACGCAATCACGGATGGACTAGCTTCGCCTGTTGCTGCGCGTGCCCTGTTCTGCTCCTGCGGCCTACAGAGCTGCTGCTTCTTCATGTAACATTTGAGATATCCCAACACGCCTTTATTTGCAACTTTCATTTTATAAAACACCCAAACGCCGAGTACCTTAGCTCACTACCTTTCTTCGAGATACCTTTATTCTTCATAGCGAGACATGTTTAACAAAATGGAAAAATCTAATCGAAATTATTCATGTACCATTGACCCGTCTTCAGTATGTTCAGAGACCAGCGTTCGCTTGAAAGAAACCTTATCCTCGACATCGTCCACCAGCAGTTTAAGTAGCGAATCATTTTGCGAGCTCGAGCAACAGAAAGAAGAATATTCTGACGATAGTGAAAGCGATTGTCTGCGTGTTAAAGACCTCCCTTCGAGTGGTCGTGAAAGCAAAAGCCTTATTTTACATTTTCAAAATTATCCCGACGGTGCGGAATTGAAGTCCGATGACGAAAAGTCGGAGAAGCTTTCCGAAGTTCTGGAGGAGCCAGAAGATCGGTTAGTTCCTGAATGCTCCAGCAACAGTGAGGATCGCAGCAATCCGTGGTCGTTGAAAATCATTTTTTTCACATTCCTAGTCGGTAAGGAAAAATTAGCGGTGCTAAATGAGCCTCTTCATTTTCTAGCCTACAAGAGCGCATCGAGACTCTTAAGGAAACGGTGGCCAAATTGAGTGATGAACTCAGTGAAGAAGTAAAACTCTGGAGGAAGGAACGTCAAGGGTTTGAAGTTCTACGAGAGAGATCTGATATTTTGATAATGGGAGAAGCAACGGCAGCTGCACGTGAAGCTGTGGAAGCATACGCAGCTGAATCACCTCTTTCGGACAATATCAGTAATTTTTACGGTCTCCCATCTTGCTAAATCGTTTAATTAATATAAGTCGTTTAGACTTAAACCTTTATGTGTACGCTGTGTAATCATCTCTTCCTACTGCAGGCGATCTTTTCGGCATAAATTCCGAACACACTCTGAGCGAGTTGACGATTCTCGAGTACGAGAAGAAACTTGCCAAATATCAGAATGCCCTGGCTCAAGCTCAGGCCGAGAAGCGGTATGAAATGCGTCGTCGACTGGTCGCTAATGCTTATCGCCAGAAGCTCGTGGAGGTCGAGAGACTTTGCAACGAGGAGCTTGAAAGAATACGGGAAAATGCAAGCTCTCTTCGACCACTCAATGAAATGATTTCGCGTTGGCAGGAGAATGGGAAGGACGAGGGAAATCGTGGCGATCATATGCTCGTACCGAAAGTTCATCCTAATTCATTGTCTCCTGCGGAAGACGAAATCCATGGGAAAGACGAGGTCGGAGAGCGAGAAGAGAGTAAGAATCCTCACAGTGGCGACTTTTTTAATCTTCAAAAGGCTAACCATGTTTCTTGGGGCACATTATCTATTTTCCACTCCGGCCTTTGATTTACCCATCACTTTACAAAAATTTGACATATTAAATTCCTTAAAAATGTTGTATGAATCGTAACATGATTGAAATAATTGAACGTCCGCTTCTTTGTGTTATTCTTCCTTAATCAACGACTGAGAATTAAAATGAATTGAGAATATTTAAAAAGGCAAAAAGCAGCGGGAAGGAGTCGGTTCATTTCCTTTCATTCCTGTCATTTAATATTTACGTGACGTGGTGGTTGAACAGTGTATCTATCCTGTATACATATACATATATGTAGCTTCATATAGTTTGGCGGCGATCGCTAGCAGCTCTAGCTTTTATACCGGCTAACTGTCCACGTATTTAGTTTACTTCTTGGTACTGTATATCTGTTAAAATCTAGTTGCAATAATGTTGCAGA
Organism: Calameuta pygmaea; assembly: GCA_031762395.1. Classification (NCBI taxonomy): domain Eukaryota; kingdom Metazoa; phylum Arthropoda; class Insecta; order Hymenoptera; family Cephidae; genus Calameuta; species Calameuta pygmaea. Next base: position 6,552 of record JASANN010000142.1, on the reverse strand, counting down.
GCGTGTTTGATGATGTGATACGTATGAATAAGCGTCAGGTAAATATATTTCCTTTTGTAATACCAAACGATTGATCAGTATATGGACATATGGATTTGAACGCTTGTAAGTTTCTTTCTGGTTTTTAATCTTACCTTTTTCGTTCTAGTTTATTTATCAAGTTCTGAGTTTCGGGATGATCGTCTCTTCGGCCTTGATGATTTGGAAAGGACTAATGGTGGTCACAGGCAGTGAAAGTCCAATCGTTGTTGTTCTGAGGTTAGAGTTTCTAACCCTAAAAACTTTCCATTTTTAAGTACACAGTCCTAAAAGAGCAGTGTGTTAAACTAATCTGGCTTCATTTATGACTTTTGTTATTTAATATTATGATTCATTGTTGTAGTGGTAGTATGGAACCTGCGTTTCATCGAGGAGACCTACTGTTTCTGACAAACTATCAAGATGAACCAGTACGCGTTGGAGAAATTGTCGTCTTTAAAGTTGATGGTCGTGACATTCCTATCGTCCATAGGGTACTTAAGCTTCATGAAAAGTAAGTTTAATTGTTGTTATTTAAAGAATCAAGTATCGTTTCAAATCCTATCGCACACCTTGAGACAAGGAGTTTAATTAAAATACTATCATTACAGAGGAGATGCAAACAACACTGTAAAGTTTTTAACAAAAGGTGACAATAACTCTGTCGATGACAGAGGATTGTATGCTCCTGGACAATTGTGGTTGACACATAAAGATGTAGTGGGCAGAGCAAGAGGTTTCCTACCATATGTTGGTATGGTGACTATATACATGAACGAATATCCTAAATTTAAGTATGCTGTCTTAACGTGTCTTGGATTATATGTCTTGGTACATAGAGAGTAAATTACGTTAGGGTCTCCTTTCATAAATCAGTTGCATCTTGAACAATGACGATTTAATTCTTTGTTGAGTTTTGAATGCAGATCTGAACCTCTGTCTTCTTCCAATCCTTATAGGCATTGAATTATTCTATCAAAAAAACGACTATAATGTCTAATGGAATAAACAATATTTTAGTGCAAAATCGTGCACGTTCATGCTTGGTAAAAATGTCATGCATAGCCATATGTGATTTGCTAGAAACTTCATTGTTTTATATCTGTCGACTCGCGAACTGACTATAATTGAATATCTGGTTGTACAGTTGTTATGCTGGAAGATCGAGTAAAAATATTTTTATTTTGATATTTATAATACGACAGTTTGATGCATTTACATCGACTAAGCTTATTGATTATAATTTGGGAAATGTATCTCATAAAAAACCCTTGATGTCAATCACACGAATTAATTACGATAGAACGTAAATGTAAACATTTTTTAAAAATATTTTAATTATGGGCACAGATCATCGTATACAAAAATTATTGATGGTTGCATTGGCACTTACATTTTTGTGTTGAGAAAATTTATAACACAAGTGTATAGACAGTGTCGATGTATTCGGAGGTACGAGAAATTTGAATTTCTTCTCCAATTATACAGTAATTTTACATTACTCGACATTAAAATGTTGTTATCATTTTTGATCGCAGGTTAAATAAATGAATATTACGAAAGATTCGTATCTACTTGGGGATATTTTCATTCGACAGGTTACATTTAATACCATCATAATCTTCGGATTCAATTTAGTAATTTTCTTTAGGGCTGTGTTGCACGTGTCACGCAATACACTGCCGAAATCGTGATGTCTCACGTGTAGGAGATGCAGAGTGTAACTGACGAGAATTTACGTTATCTTAGCAATTTTTCTCTTTTAAACTAGTACGTCCAGTTAATATACGAACAGTTAATGTGTTCAGCGCTGTAAAATTATTCTGCGACGTATTGTTTATTTGCAATCTGTATCGCCGGGGAAGAATAATCGACGAGAAAAAGGTCAAACGCTCCCGATATTAAATGATTGATTACGCTAGCTCTCAGTTCTAAGTTTTGATCGATTCTTACCACAGTGGACGTTCGATTCAACGTTGAAATTTTACTATCGATTCGCAATGTCGTACATATTGATTCTCATATTTCTTTGGCTTCTAATATACAAAGTATACAAATTCGTAACTTACAAGCCGCCGAATACTCCGCCAGGTGAGTAAAGAATTAGGAAAGAAAGTGCATGTAGTGCAAGACGAAGGAAAGGCAAAGAAGCAGGACCGTTTATACATGTATTTAGATTGTACGAAAAAGCATAAGAAACCATGATGTGTTTCTCGTAGCTATTCCCAGACTTCCAATTTGGGGAAGTTATTGGTTTCTGCTTTGGGGTGATTATAAGTTTCCCTACAAAACGTTCGAGTACTATGCGAAGAAATATAAGACGAAAGTGCTGAGTTGTCACCTGGGAGACTATTTTGTTATAGTAGCGCAAAACTCGTCGATCATCAAGGAGCTCCTAAGTAAAAAGGAGTTTGACGGCAGAATAGTGAATTCGGATTACTTTAAAGCGAGAGCCTTTGGAAAACAGCTTGGTAAGTGAATGATTGACATTAGATTTTATGATGGTGGCTCGATTGTCAATACGATTTTGTTTTAATAAATAGTCATAGTTATAAGAAGAGAAAATATGTTATCAGTTATAAGTAACCAGCCAAAAGTGATTGCATCTTACGAGAAGTAAGTCGAGAATTTTTAAACAGCGATTTCAAACTCCCAGCTAAACAGAATAACGTGCCCATATAAATAAAATATATGTATATAATATTATATAATGACTTTTTCAACCTGTCAAAGGTATTTTTTTCGTGGATGGTTCCTTTTGGCAAGAGCAAAGAAGATTTGCTTTACGTCACATGAGGGACTTTGGATTTGGACGTCGACAGGACAAATGGGAGAACGATGTGTTACAAGAAGTGTCAAAGTTAATTGAGATTATCAAAACTGGGCCCCAAAATGACGAAGAAAAGGTGGATAGTTTTTATATTCTCTTTTGGTTTGCACCAAGCATTCGATAAAATAATTATGAACGAATCGTTCAGGCAGTCTTGAGGTCTGGCACATACCCTGTGGCACTTTTCCCGGACATCTTATTTCCTATAACAGCTGGCTCTATTTGGGCAATAATCTCTGGCGAAAAAATCGAACGCGATGATCATGAAAAATTGAGGAAAATAAGTCGTGCTGCCATGACTTTACAAAGGAATGCCGATACGTTAGGAGGTGCTATCCTGCAAACACCTTGGCTTAAGCATTTTGGAAATCTTTTTGGTTATAAAAAATTCATAGAAGGAAACAAAGAAATTACTGAATTTATCAAGGTAAGTTAGACGAAAACTGTGGAACAAAATAGTTTTTATTCAACGTAAGTTTCACCGCTTAATTGTTCCCGATGGGTTCTGGTCGCGTGCAGAAGTACGTGGATGAGCGAGTCCTTCTAAGTATGGCAGCCGATCCGGAAGACGACAGCTTCATTGATAGATATCTTCGGAGAATCGAGGATAATACGAAAGCAGGAACTGCCTCCAGCTTCTCAAGAGATCAACTATTAATTTTACTAACAGATTTCATGTTTCCATCACTTTCGGCCCTTCCGAGCAGTATTGCCACTTGCGTAAAGTACATGATGCATTTTCCTGAAGTGAAAAAGAAAGTACAGGCTGAAATCGATAGCATTGTGGGTCCAGACAGACTACCTACATTGGAGGATAGAAATATGTGAGGTTCACTAACATTGAGAATTAAAGTTAGTCGTCTCTAAATATGAAAAATATAGTAACGATATTGTATATTGTCAGGCTTCCGTATACAGAGGCTACAATTCGTGAACTTTTGCGATATGAAACTTCAACGCCACTCGGAGTTCCTCATGTAGCGACCGAAAATACGGTATTCTGTGGCTACAGCGTTCCGGCTAATACCATCATGCTTACCAATCTTGCAGCAATGCATCACGAACCTGAGCTCTGGGGCGATCCATACCGGTTTAGACCAGAAAGATTTCTTGATGCTCATGGGAAACTTGATAAAGATCCATCGCTTCCATTTAGCGCAGGTATGTGGGACATGCACGGGATACTGTTCAATCTTTATATGCAGTCATTATATGTAATGGTTCTTGTGACTCGTTTCAATTTTGACTTTCAGGTCATCGAGTGTGTGCCGGTGAAACTTTTTCAAGATTCCTCTTTTTTCTCATTTTCTCTGCTTTGATGCAGCATTATGATCCCTTGTTCGTTCCAGGTGAACCAAGTGCCCTTGACGATAATCATTCCGGTTTGATCGTAACGCCAAAAGACGCTTGGATTCAATTGAGACCACGCGCTTAAAATTTAATTTCAAAATCTTTCGAACTTACTGCTCCTCGCCTCTTCTCTTATTCGTGTACCATTTGCGTTGATTTTGTGCTATCGATCGAGACAAGACTGGCTGTTTTCACCCCCAAATCTTTGGATTTTTGTACTCTTTCATTCAAAGATGACGTGCGAACATGTCCTTGGTGATAGCACCAAGACAATTTCTATTTTAAAACCACTTTGGCTAACGGAGTATAGATTTATTAACGGGTTGTAACGGAGTTATTGTGCAGGCAAGGTAGTTCTTGAAAATGTAGATTTTAAGGGATAACATGTGGTGAATAAGGAAAAATCATAAACTGTTATAATACAGCAAGCAAGACACGTTTCTTTTGAAGTAGATCAGTTTTATTGAAATAGATACATATGAAACACATATATACTCATTTATTTAGAAGTTGTTACTCTCAAGTTACAAGCTGTGAACTATTATTGATAATAAATCGTACTCGATCGTCACAGATTACCTTTCTTACTACAGGTGTTAATTTTTGCAATAGAGAAATGCATTCCTTCAAAATATCAATAGTCTCATTATCAAATACTGCGGCTTCTGTCAAATCCATCCACAGCTTCAAGAAAGCGGTACATAACTCAATGCAATGTGCTCCTATCCAAGGATGGAATAATTGAAGTAGAGCTTGCGCAGTCTGTGTAAATGAAATGTTATCAAAGAATAGCTTCATGTAGAGAGTTTTCAAATTCTTAAGTTGTCCTTACTCTCAATGTAGCTCTTATTGTTTTTATATGAGTATGATGTTGACAATATTCGACAATGATTCTTGTCAGTCTCTTAGACCACTTTGCACTTCCAATCTTCGTTAACAAGGGCAGAAGACTCAACATATATGATTCACGCAATTCCAAGTTTTGTTCACACTCCATATTGTTAAGTAATGTTAACAAAACGTCGTCACGTTTACTCCACTGATAAATAAAAATAGACAATATGGATCTGATTAATTATTGCACGTTTACCGATGGTGCTCACCTCTAGTAGATTTCCATCATTGTTATCAATCTCAATAGTTCTTAACACAAGACTAATACAAGAATACAGTGGGATGATGTACTGTGCCTCCCGGTGATGAGTCAAACGTTCAAGAGCGTCAAAGATAACTGCAGCATAACCATGCTCAACGAATTCCTTGGCCTATTAAAGTCATTTAATAGAAAATATAAAAAGTATTATGTAAAACAGAGCTGACCTATTGACTTGCCATGAACCCATGTTCCATGATTATTCTGAGACATTCCAATGCAATAATCTTATTATTAGGAACATAATCATCTAAAATTATTAGTGCAGTTGGTAGTATGTCTGTCATATAATTGAGTAACCTGGGTTTCTGAAAATAACAAATAATTCATGTAAGTTAAAACAAGTACTGTTAAAAGAACCTTCGCTGTCAGTACGCGAACCTGAACTTGTTGTAATAGCCATTTGTAAGAAGTTACAGCTGCGGGATAAGCTTTCCATGTATTCTTCAACAACTTAGGCCTCAAAGTTAGTAACATTGAACTAATTATATCATTTTTTATCATAATCTCAGATACATTCGTACATTGACATATGTCACATAAAATGCTTTCTAATTCTTTAGATAAATGAACTGAGTGCGCAGTATTCCAAACATTTTGCTCGCAGTGTTCCCCGATGAGTAATAATAGATGTACAGCAAAAAATTTTTCTACAGGTGTGTCAAGATGCAAATTTATACTATCGCTATTATTGTTGTAGCACATAGACTGAAGAGTACATTTTAATACATTGAGTTTTTCATCAACAGTTTGTCTGTATTCTCGAAAATCCTTCTCCTCACATGGTCTGCTTGCACCGATTGATTTTTCAGGGACCAATATTCTTTCGATTAGTTCTACACAGTTTTTCCAAAAGCTTTCATTTATTCTGCAGTCTCCTTTTGTAGTGTCTTCCATATCAATTGTATGAAAATGAACAGGAACTAGCAGATATAATATTAAAAAATAAATAAAATAACGACCCAGTCTAGAACTGCAAAGTTTAGCGTGCTAATCAATGCATCATGCACGTGTGCTTTAGGGTAGATACGGTTAAAAAATTCAAGAACCATATATTTTTGTTATTACCCATGTTTGAGGTTTGCTTACGGTATATCAGGGATGAGTAGGGAGATGCACAACGCTACGATTTTAGGCGATACCAAAATCATAGCGCTAAATCGTAGCGGCGAGTCTGGAAGTAGGATTTTGTGATCATCGC